>ML781028.1:403560-421525 GCA_009831015.1 Picea engelmannii | reverse complement strand
AAAATATTCAAATTTCTAAAGATTTTATATAGTTTTTATAAAATTTTGGCGATTTTTAAGGTAAAATAATTTTATCCTATAGAATTTGGGCGAATCATTTTTAAAATAGCGAATCTCATTTTTGGAAAAACCATGGAAAATTAACCAATGAGCGAAATTTAGCCCCTAAAATAATCCATGACAGAAAGTCAGACATGTAATCCATTGATATGGATTCCCAAGGATTCTCGAGAATAGGAAGAGGGGTGTATAAGCCTTGGTTCTTGATGGTTGGCTTGTCAATGACACATGGAGTGCAATATTTGATATACTTGATGATGTCCTATTGAATTTTTGGCCAATAAAAATGTTTATTAAGAACGACCACAATTTTCTCTACGCCAAAATGTCCTGCCACTCAACTGTAGTGGGCTTCCCAAATCATCTTTTCACGCTCACTTGTAGGAACAAAGAGATGGCCCAAGTGGCATAAAATTTCGTCCTGAATGTGAAAATCAGTGACAGTTTCCCCTGTACCCAAGAGATGGTAGGTGGTGGCGAAGTCTGGATCTTGTTGATAAAGTTGGTTCCACTTAGATGCTTCATGTCCACATGAATGGAGCACAGTGGTGAGTGCAGCCACAGGAGGCCGACTAAGGAAGTCAAAAACACGATTGGAGACACTTGTCTTATACTTGATGTTGAGATGGAACTGTTGCAGGTAGGTGGACCACTTCTGATGGTGGTCATTCTACAATTTCCCTGTGTCTGTATGAACTGTAGAGGCTTGTGATCAGTGTGTATGATCGTCTCTTTCCACAGAATGTAATGTTTCCATTGATGACATGCTTGTACAATGGAATACAATTCCTTGTCATAGGTGGGGTATTTACGAACAGTATCAAAGAGTGTCTCACTATGGTATTCCACCAGATGCCTATGTTGAGTGAGAACTGTGCCCACAACATAGTCAGATGCATCAATCTCAATCTTGAATGGTTGCTACAGATTCGACAAGGAGAGTACTGGAGTTGAGCACAAGTGATGCTTCATATCATTGAATTCTCATTGTTGCTCCTTCCCCCAAACGAACTTGGCTCTACCATCACTCTTGGTAACCTGGTTGAGGGTCCATGCAATATGGGAGAATCCAAACATGAACTGTCAGTAGAATTTGGCTAGTCCCAAAAAGATTTGAATCTCGGTCAGTGTGGTCGGGGCTGTCCAGTCACAGATGACTTGGATCTTAGCTGGATCAACATGTATCCCATTGTCATCAATAATATAGCCCAAGTATTGGACCATGTTCATGCCAAAATATCATTTTTCCAAGTTGGCATAAAGCTTATGCTGCCACAGAGTGCTCAAAACCTGTTGAATATGCCGCATGTGCTCCTCCCACGTTTTGTTGAAGATGAGGATGTCATCTAAATATACTACCACAAAGGAGTTGGTGAAGGGTCTAAATACATCATCCATCAATCTCATGAAGGTGGCTAGTGAATTTGTTAAACCAAAGGGCATGACCAACCATTCATAGAGACCTTCTTTAGACTTAAAGGTTGTCTTCCATACATCAGTTGGTTCGATGGGAACCTGGTGGTAGCTAGACTTTAGGTCAATCTTGTTGAAGAACTTGGCCCCCTTGAGCTGGTCAAGAAGGTCATCAATCTTGGGAATGGGGTAGAGGTTCCTGACTGTGATTTTGTTTAAGGCTCTGTAATCAATGCAGAGTCGCCAATTCTCGTCCTTCTTCTGCATCAGTACAATCGGGCTTCCGCAAGGGGAGGAGATGGGTCTGATGTGCCCCTTTTGAAGAAGCTCTCAGATTTGATGCCTGATTTCGTCATTCTCCATCAGAGAGAATCGATAGACTGGTCCATTAGGTAGAGGTGTTTCATGGGTCAGATCAATTATATGCTTGACTTGGCGGTGTGTCGATACCCCTATAGGTGAGGAGAATATGCCTTTGTATTCTTCCACGATATCGTCCACTTGTTGTTGCTGCAAAGATAGGTGTTGTGTAGAGGCCATGGATGTGGTGGTGACCTTCTTCTTACTTTTAGAATAGATCACAAAGAATATGAACTTCCTAGTCTTTGAAATGACCTTATTGCATTGCTTAACAGAGATTAAAGAGATAACAGTAGGCGACGCTACCTCGGGGATCATGTACAATTGTCTACACAAAGTAATAATAACATTACGGGGTCTAGACTCCTACACAATATGACACTTCCACAAATATGGTTGTCCTAAAAGAACATCACAAACTTCAAGGGGAGAAATATCCCACAGTACCTCAGCTTTGAAAGGCTTGATGTCGTAGGGCAGATGGCATTGTTGGCTGACATAGAGATATCTTCCTTGGAGAAGCCATCCAATGGTGTAGGGTTGCGGGTGAAACGTCGTTGGTAGATCTAGCTGCTTCATGACCTCTACTAAAATCAGATTCTTATGAATACTATTGTCGACAATGAAATGAATCGGAGCCCCCTTGACCCACATATGTGAGTGAAAGAGGTGCTCCCCTTCCTTTGGTTCTTCTGGTTCATTTGGCCAGACTTTGGTGGTAGCGATAGTGGCACTAGGTTCAGCATCGATAATCCTCTTCCCTCCATCATGATTTGACTCGGAATCAAAATCGGCCTCTGACTCGGAAGCCTTCAGCTCGTCCACGAGGGACTGCTTGGAGCAACATTCTTCAGTGTTGTGCCAAGGAATTTTATGGTACTCACGCCATTTTCCCGTGTCCTTCTTCATATTCTCATTGCCCTTCTTGTATTGTAGCTTGGACTGGTTGTCCTGAGGGTGGCCATCTCAACCTGGTCCCTTGCTGTGTGGGTTGGGTATGCCTTTTCCCTGCTTCGGCTGTGAGGGGTTTGCAGATCCAAACTCTTGCCATTTCTGCTTAAATTTTTGTTCGATCTTGATAGCGTATCTATAAGTCATGCCCAATGAGGAGATGTCCATAAACTCCATTTCTGTTTGAATGTATCTATGCAAAAAACCACGGTATTTGAGCACCATATGATGCTCAGAGTCTTTGATACCCAATTTTGTGCATAGGGTATGGAAAATATTGGTGAAGTCTCGTATTGTTTGGTCCCTTTCTTGATATAGGGTGGTCCATTGGGTGTACTAGTCTCTGTAGCTTCCAATAGGGTAGTAATTCTCTTTAATGGCATCCCGAAAGGAAGCCCATGTAGGGGCCACCACAAATATTGCAGATTCCTCCACGTCCCTTTGCTCAAAGTAAGTATCCCACTAGTCTTTAACATGGGGAACGAACTTGAGGAGTGAAAAAGTGATATTTTCCCTATCAGAAAAATTATGGACCAAAAAATATCCTTCGTGCAGATTCAACCATTTATCTACAACATCTGCATCTATCAGTCCTTCAAATAATGGAATATCAAAATTTACCTACACCTTGAAGGGGGTTGCATGGCCTCTTGATGAAGATGCTTCTCCCGTGGGAAACCGACGAAGGATCTGCGCGAAGTTGTCCATCATTTCGTTCCTTTTTCGCGCAAAGGATTCCTTGAGCAACATTTTAATAAGATCTCCTGCTCCATCATCCCATGTGTTGTTGTTGGGCTTGGTGCAACCGATCTGGTAATGGCTCAATTGGTTCGAGTCCAAGCTTCTTGTACCCAGACCTTGTCAGGGATATGCATGAAGAAAAATAAATGAAGAGCATATCGCTCTGATACCACTGATTCAGATTTAGGAGTGGAACGAACTAATTAACAAAATGAATACAGTAAACAAAGAGATAGGAAGAATAACACAAATATCTAGTGAACAATATCTTATATTAAATAATGAAATAGGCTAAAACTGTAAAACTGCAGAACTAAAACTTGCTTGGATGGTGGTAGCTATCTCTGAGAAGATATGTGCCTGCTACGCGCATCTGTTTGATAAGAATGGATTACAATGAGGCTCCAAAGGCCCTTTACATATTACTCATGAATTCCAAAACCCTAGACATCCAAAAACCTAACCCCCGAAGGTGAAACATCAAAAGTCATGTGGGCCCTATGGGTAAGTTGGTGTAATTTGGTACTTCAACTTCGTAGGGTCGTAACTTTTGTATACGACCTTCATTTTAGGCGCGTGATATCCCATTGGAAATGTCTTTTAGAGAACTACACATTCATCCATCAAACTTTGACTTTGTCTACAGTTTGAATGTGGCGAGCCAAGAAAACAATGTTTAGGGCCCCAAAACGGCCTCAGAAGTACAACAAGATGTGATGACATGAAAACATACTAAATAAGCATGTTGGATTAGGCGAGAGGCCACTCGTATCCACCTGGAGGATGTGTGGGTCTTGAGATAGCCTCAGAAGTGTAGAACCCACAATTACAAAGTAGTACAGAAGAACTTTTTGAACAAAAACAAAGACAAGGAGCCATTTGGAATAGGTGGGTGGCCACCAATATCCACCTGGATCATGAATGTTGAGAAAACTCACATTTCTTGATGTTGGCCAATAGTTGGTGTTTTTAAGGGTCTCTAACACCTTCATAATATGTGAGATGCGCTCTTCTGAGGTATATCTATAAACAAATATATAATCCAAATATGTTATAACAAATAAATCTAAATATGGGTGTAATACATCATTCATCAGTCTCATGAATGTAGTTGGTGCATGATTACATACGCCAAATTTCATGACCAACCATTCATACAGACCTTGCCTTGTCTTGAAGGCATTCTTCCAGGTGTCTTCTTCTTTGACACATACCTGGAGGTACCCTGATTTCATATCCAACTTGGTGAAGTACTTGGCATGATGCAACTGCTCTAACAAATCATCGATCCTGGGTAGAATGTACCGACTCTTGAGTGTAATCTTGTTTGTATCTTTGTAATCGATACACATTCTCCAATTATCTTCCTTATTGGGTACTAAATTGATAGGTGACCCACAAGGTAAGGTTCTCGGTCTAATTAATCCCTGCTCCAACAGGTGTTGGAACTTCTTCTTCACTTCATTTTCTTCTAGAACAAACTATCTATACAACCCAATGTTCAACAATGGGAAGTCTGGAAAGAATTGTATTCCATGCTCCACTTCCTTTGTATGCATGTAGAAACTCCTCCAACTAATGTTTCTTCTTTTTAGTAAACCCCTCTAGGTATGCATTTACTCTTATCGAATCATCATCAAATTGATTTTCTCTTAAGAAAAGTAAAACATATTCCTTATTGGAACTAACCAACTTCTTGTCATGGTTGGTACTTACCAGTGAGATATTCAATTTACCTTTGTGTGTGTTGATTATGTAGGACTTCCCATCCTTGATAAAGCGGTATTGGTTGACTCTTTTCATGAAGAATACATCCCTCATATAGATGTAGGGGCTTCTAAACACTACACCACACACGTCCAGGGGTACTACATACAACACCACTTCATCAATAAAGTATGCACTTATAGAAAATTTGATCTTACACTATTTTTTTACCTTGATATATGCATCTGTGTTTACCTAACGCAATGGATAGGGGCTAGGATGATTGCGAACCTCCGCTCCAATCTTGTTGACCAAATTCACCGCCATGAGATTAGCCTATGAACCAGAGTCGAAAAAGAGTCTATCTTGGTCTTCTGGACCTTGATCTTGATGTGGAAGATTTTGGTCATCTCCTTTTCTTCCTAGTGATGAAGGCTACGTAGATTCAACTCCTTCTGCATTGATGTGTAGAAAATATTCTCATCCACAACAGAGTTTCTTTCGACCCGATTGCTCAAATCCATGGCTAGAAGATTATTTTTCTTTGCATCCTTTTTGTGGTTCTTGGTGTTTAGCTCTAGATGTAGTTTCCAACACTTTTCCTCATTGTAACCATCAATATTGCAATGGTTACAATGGTTTCTAGGATCCTTGCACTAATGTGTAGTGGCTTTTGTATTCTTATCCTTCCCCCTTCCACTTCTTCTTTCCCTCCTTGAAAGCTTCCTAGTGATATTTCTGCTTGGAAATGCTTAGCTACCCTTTCTTGTGGCCCACATTTTCAAGATATTGTGCCTATACACATGCTTCATCCACTATCCTTGGATTGAAAAGAATCACTTGTGAAATTGTATATGACTATGTAGACCCCCTAGATACTTGAGGAGTACAATTGGGCTCTTAGAAGAGATACCCAACATGATGGTCATTTTTCTAAACTAGATGGTGTACTCATGTACACCTGAAGTAATGCCAGCAAATCCGGTGGTCCTCTACATACCTAATATGATAGAACTGAGACTTAATGAGGGTTTTGAAATCCTCCCACTTAGTTACTAATGAATCACCCTCTAACCTAAGTGTCTCCATATGACTTTCCCACTAGGTTAAAGCATGTCCCTCTAGCTTCAATCTAGGAAATGATATATTTTTCTCCTCATCATTTTGTCTACATATTAGTGGACGAGGATGTAATTTCAATAATCTCATTAGAGACATTGGTGATGGTCTTGTTGGTTTCACTAGAATTGAGTCATATTGCACACTTTGTTTTGATCATTGAATGATGTTGACTAAGTAAGGAGACATTCAAAGTTACTTTAGAACAACTATTCACATTTCATCTAAAGAGAGAAAGATGGGTTGTAGGTTGCACTCACATAGCTGATAACTAGAATAGATCAGTTTCCCCATTATCTTTCTTACAGTCAAGAGACCTTAGAGATAACATCCTTGTAGAGAATACTTTGGCATCACATGCCCAATGAGTTGAATCATCCTTTGATGCCTAAGGAGGAGGAGTAAGAAGAGAACTTGCATTCCAAATTGGATTGAGCATAGAAGCTAAAACACAAAGACCTAGTTGGCATAATGGATAGGAGGCTACACAGAGTTCTTGCATAGTGGAAGCATCGTTGAGTTTGACATGGATATTGGTGGTTGTAGCAAGTAGTAGGCAATTTTAAGAGATAAGCATAGTATGATCAATGAGTGTGAAGGATATACTAACAAAGAAGACATAGAGATAAGCATATTGTAGAGGATAGTAGAATATCATGTAGTGTCTTATATCTTCACAACAAGCTTGGATTGCTTTGTAATATATATTGTAATCTTGATAATATAAATTTAGACGAAATGCACAATCCTTCATTTTTTTGGTAGTTTTCCCACATCTAGTTTCCAAGGTAAATTTTGTGTTCCAATGTGTGCCTTGTTATTGTAGGTTTCTTTTTCATGTTATGATGGTTAAATAATCTATTAGGTGTGTTTTATTTCATGTTGAATCACTAAAAACGCAAAAAGAATAGTCGAACAAAGTCTCATTGTGGTTGCTTATTTGTTTTGGTGAGACAACCATTGGAATATCTGAAGCAATTTACAGAGCATAAGGATGAAAGAAATTAGTATTCTTTATGAACTCACCCTAAAAGTATAAGGCTATGATAAATGAAGATCTAATATAAGCACAGAGTCATTCACAATAAGGGAAAAATCGAGACAATCAAAATTGACCCTAATGGGTATGTTATGGGATCAATGTTAATGCACGAAGTTTCGCTATTATTCAAAGTTATTTCATGGAGTGGTATTGAAGTAACCTACAAATGACAATGGATGCTTATACCTACAAAGTTGTTGTGAATTTTGGTCAGTAACCCATGAGCCACCATATGATATTCACGTGGTCGTGCGAATAACCCACGAGCTATTTTGTAGAGTAGAGGAGTGGAGGGGCTTACAACATGATTTGGTCATGCTTACTCGTTGCAGTGTGGTCGTAAGACAAAGTAACTATTTATATATATATATTTTTTTAAATTGAAATTTTGGAAGATAAAAGTATATTTTAAATTGAAATTTTGGAAGATAAATTTGTTGAAAATATCTAAGACAAAGTTTATTTTGGAACATACAAGTGTATTTTAAATTGAAATTTTGGAAGATAAAATTGTTGAAAATATTTTAAAAGTATAAGACAAAGTTTACTTAGAAAAAATAAAAACTCTTTAAAATGTAAATTTTTTTTTTTTTTTAAATAAAAAAGTTGGAGCCTGTTATATTGACAAAAGCATAATACAGCATTGTTGGGGATTCCAGCTGTCCCGCCTTAGCAGGAAACCGAGACAGCTGGACATCCCTGACCACATATCATCATCTTTGCAGAGCAGTATGACAGTATCAAAATTAACACTACTATTTCCCGCCCGTAGGAAACCGGGAGTAGCAAAATTGAAGCTAGTGCTTGCAACTGAGACTAGAGTATAAATAAAACTAACTATTTTCAGGCATAGACCAGTGAAACAAAACCAGAGACAGAGCTGGGGTATAAGCATCAGGTAACCTCGGATCCCAGGAGAGCGTCGGCAGCTTCAGTGTGCCTCCATCGTGCAGGGAAGACGTACGCTCTGGCGCAAGTTGGACATTGTTTCTTCGGCGTGGTTCTGGAATGCGCGGCGAAGAACAGGTCTATTCTCTGCTCCAGCCGCTCGATGCGAAAGACCTGGTCCGCGAGGAGATGGCGTACATCAAAGAGGAGGCTGAGGTAGTCCGCGTGAGTTGCTGGGTCGTGTCGTGTGGGCTCAGGAGGAGCCTCCTCCTCCACATAGCAAGGAGTGTATGGTGCCTCGTTTCCAATGTCGTCGGGGTTGCACTGCACCCCCGCCATCCCTGAAGTGTTGTCCACACCAATACACGAGCGGGAGTTCCAGTGTCCTGGGGCTGTAAACCAGGTATATTCGGGGGGGTTCTCCTGTCCTGCATCCGGGAGAACCTCCTCTACAATTTCCTTGCCCCGCATCCTCCTCCTTCTGGCAGCGACTGCCATTGCTTTTTCGAAAGCTTCCTTGCGTTTACGCCTCGATTTTGCGGCATGCCAGGCCGCCCCCCGTCTCGGTGTGCCCCGGAGCCGTGGCATGGCGATGCCAGGTGATAATGCGGCCAGGCGGTTCGGCCCCTTCAAACGGATGAGAGTGACCCTGTTGTGGAGCAAATTTCCCTGCCAGACACAGGGTCGCGAGAGCTCTTGGTATCCCAGAGGTTCACTGCGTGAAATGAACCGGAGGATGGTGTCAATTACGATATACAACCCCATCGATGCTAGCATTAAACTCTGAACCTTAGTGCGGGTACCTTTGCCTTGTGCGAACAGGCTCCACATTTGAATGCGCCTGTGGAAATTCATGGCGAATTAATTTTGAACTTGACGTGAGCCAGTGGGCACCATGCCTCCCTGTCCCAACTCGCTGCTACGTGGTCGCCTTTGCCTCGCTGTCACCCCATCCGGGGAATGAAGGTCTTTGGTGGCAAGGTTCAGGCATCTCGTGAAGACCTCTGAGCCTTGAGAGCCATGGCCCTCCCAGCTTAGGCATTCCTCGCCTGTGTCCACTGCCTCATTTGCCAGTTGATCAGCAACTTTGTTCGCCTCACGCTTCACATGTGAGGTGATGATACTGAAGTGCGGTTGGAGATGCTCAGTGAGGTCCGCTAGCAAGCTATGGAGTCTCCAACTTGGTGAGATCTTGTCTGGGTCGCAACCATGAAGAATTTTAGTAGCGAGCCTAATGATAACTTGGGAGTTGCCCTCAAGGAAGAGCTTATGATTGCCTTTAGCTGTGGCTCTTTGGAGTCCGCGTAGGAGTCCCATTAGCTCAGCCACATTATTGGTTGTTTCTCCCAGGTAGCCCGCCTCCATATCGAGGATTTCTCCTTCTGAATTTCTGATCACGACCCCATAGCCTCCTGGGCCCGGGTTGCCTCTGGAGGCCCCATCGAAGTTGGCTTTGACGTAATGGAGTGGAGGAGGAGACCAGGTAGTAGGACTGGTAGGTAGATTCTTGTGGCGCTTTTGCTGGTGCTGGTCGCTGGTGATAGGTTGCCAGTGTTGGAGAATGGTGCTCTCCACTGGGCTGCATTGCTGATCTGCTTCACCCCAAGGCTTACTGCGTATTGTTTCTTGAATCAGGGATTTGGCCTTGGCCCAGGTGACTTCAGGTGGGGAGGACAAGGAGTGGAAAATTCGCTGATTTCTCTCCTTCCAGATAAGCCAGAGTGTGAATCCTGGTAGTAGGGTCCAGATGCAATTTAGAATGGGGTTGTTGAAGGATATGCTGTCCCAGTTCTCGATTGTGCTGTTGATGCAGCTCCGATTTCGGCTGGATTTTCGCATAAGCTGCGCTCCAAAGTCCCAAATCTGCTGGCTGTAGGGGCAGGCATTGAAGAGGTGCTCCTTGGTTTCCTCCACTTGTAGGCAGAGTACGCAGCAGGAGGGTCCGGAGAAGCCTCGCTTACAAAGGTTGTCCCAGGTCAAGGTCCTGTTATGCGCTAGTAGCCAGAGGAAGGTGGAGATTTTGGGCCAGAGAGATGGATGCCAAACCTTGCTCCAGATAGGCGTCGTTTCTGGTTCCTGGGGATTTACCTGTATTGTGCAGGCCTCCTTGATGGTGAAGTTGCCAGCCGGGGTATACCCCCAGCGCAGGATGTCAGGCCCTTCTTGATGTCGGATTTTTCTGTTGGAGGCAAGGGCATGCCAATGCTGTAAGTCGAGAGTTTCTGGAACTTCGAGCTCCTGATGCGAGGTTTTCCAGCGACGCCAGTGTTGCGGCATGTCTTGTGTTGCCCAAAGATCTTTGACTCTTAGGGGGGTGGGTCGGTGCAGAGCGCTTTTGAGTGCAGTTAGTTCCTCCAGCGTATCCAGTGGCTTGAGCTGCTGCCAAGAATCTTGCCAGAAAAGGGCACTTCCACCATCTTTTATTTCCCAAAAAGCGTGATTCTAAACCAGAGTGCGATTTTGCCATGCAGTGTTCCAAATGTTGGAGCCATGTATGTAGCTGTTATGCATGATGAGCTGGTCTTCTGGTGCCAGAGGGGCATACTTGCGCTTCCACAACTGTGCCCACGCTGCTGACGGATTCTTCAACCACCGCCACCAAATTTTGGCTCCCATTATTTGATTTAATTTGCCTGGGTCTCAGATTCCCAGCCCTCCTTGATTTTTGGGCATGCATAGTCGATCCCAATTGACTAAAGCCCATTTTTTTTTGGTTGGACGCCTTGCCAAAGGAAATTTCGTTGTAACATTCGGATGGCTCTAATGATTTTCTTGGGGGCTGCCAGGGCTGTGAAGAGGTAAGTAGGCAGCGCTTGAAGAACTGACTTGAGGAGAACCAAGCGAGAGGTGATATTGAGGGGCCTGAAGGTCCAGTTGCGCATTCTGTTGGAGATGGAAAGGAGGAGGCTGTCCCAAGAAATGGAAGAGGTCGCAGCTCCGGTTAGGGGCACTCCTAGATAATTGGACGGAAGGGAGCTCCTGGGTATGCCTAGGAGTCTGGAGATATGTCTTTGCACAGGGACCGGAGTGTTGAAGAAAAAAAGCTTGGATTTGTCAAGGTTGAGGGTCATGCCAGAGGCTTCGGTGAAGTCAGAGAGGATGTAGCTGAGCTTGGTAGCTTCCTGGACCGAAGGGGAGTTCAGAAGGAGGGTATCATCTACAAATTGGCTGTGAGAGAGGGCAGGTTGAATGTTGTGCAGCGGGAGGCATTTAAGAGAACCTTCGATGACAGCAGCTCGCAGGTAGCGGCCCAGGCCTTCTGCCAGGAGGATAAAAAGAAAAGGAGAGAGGGGGTCTCCCTGTCGGATTCCTCTAGAAGGCGTAAAAGGTTTAGAGGGAACGCCATTGATGAGAATAGAAAAGAAGGTCGAGGTGAGAAGATTCATGATCCAGCTTACCCACCCCTGATCGAATCCAAAGGCGTCGAGGACTGCCTTGATGTACTGCCAGCTGGCCTTATCGAAAGATTTGGAGAGATCAAGTTTTAGAAGCATACCTGGAGTTCGTGAGGTTTTGAGAGAGTGTACCACCTCGTGGGCCAAGATGACACTATCCATAATTTGTCTTCCTTCAACGTACCCGGACTGCTCCTGGGAGATTATGAAGGGTAGGATTGGCTTGAGTCTAGTGGCGATGATCTTCGTGATAATTTTGTAGATGACATTGCAGAGGGCTATAGGCCGGAAGTGCTTGGGATTGGTGACTCGTTCCTCTTTCGGAATAAGACTGAGGAAGGTAGCGTTAAGAGCTGGCAGTACCAGACCCGACGTTCGCGACTCCTCTACTACTTCCCAGACTTCTGTTTTGATCAGATCCCAGCAGTGGTGGAAGAAATCCGTGGTGAATCCGTCCGGTCCCGGGGCTTTACCAGCCGGCATAGTCTTGACTGCTTGGTCGACCTCATCCTGGGATATGGGTCTGGTTAAGGCCGCATTCTGTTCCTGAGTGATTGAAGCGGGGATGTGATTGGTAACTCTTCTGATTGGTTCTTTTAGAAGTTCTTGATAGTAGTTAAGCAATTCCTCCTCAATTTTGGAGTGCTCTCTGATGAGATTTCCCTGGCTGTCTTCCAGGTGGGTGATCCTGTTAATGTGCCTTCTGTGAATCACAGCTTTATGGAAGAATTTAGTGTTTTTTTCTCCCTCTTTGAGCCATTGCACTCTGGATTTTTGGCGCCATAAGATTTCCTCCTGTTTTCTTCGCTCCTCTAATTGCAGTTGGAGCTGCTCCTCTTCCTTCATGTTCTCTGCTGTTCTGGACCCTGCAATGAAGATTTCTTGAATTTCCTCCAGCCGGCTTTCGATGGTCTTGATGCTGTGCGTGATGTGTCTGAAGCTTTCTTTGTTCCAGAGCTTTAACTTCTGTTTGAAGTTCTTTAAGCGTTGTTGAAATTTGTACATGCAGGTGCCGTGTTCAATTTCTGCTTGCTCCCACCAGGATTTGGCAAGGCTTTGGAAGTCCGGGTGGGAGAGCCAGAATTTATCGAATCGAAACGGCTTGTATCTGGGTGGCTCCCCCATGTCCAGCTGCAGCCCCAGGGGCCAATGATCAGAACCTGCTTTCGGTAGTATCCGGCTTTCCATAGTTTCCCTTGATTCCATGATGTCCTCTGTTACCAGAAAGCGATCCAATCTACAGGCGATGTGCTGATTTCCTGATCTGCGATTGGACCACGTAAAAGTACCATTGCAATTTTCTATATCAACTAAGTTAAGATGGTCAATGAGGGCTTTGAACTTACCACTGTCCTGCTCCAATCATTTGATGCCGCCCGATTTTTCTTCCAGCGTCAAGATCATGTTGAAGTCGCCACCAATGATCCAGTTTGGACTGCTGATCAGGCTCTTGATTAACCTGAGCCGCTTCATGAATTTATCTTTGTCCTGATTTCCTTGAGGTCCATATACATTAGTAATGGATCCTTCCTGGTTTGTGCCTATTAGAGTGTAGTGGGCCGTGATTGTGCTGATTGTTGTGAAGGGCTTGCTGATGGTGATATTAGCTGGATCCCATAGTATGGCCAGGCCTCCTGAGGCACCTATGGTGTCCGTTGTGATGGAGCTGCAATCTCGCCATATGCATTTGAATATTACTTCCACCTCTACTCCTTTGCATTTGGTTTCTTGGAGCAGTAAAATGTCTGGTTTCTCTGCTATGATGCATTCTCGGAGAATCCGTTGCTTGGATCTCCCATTTAGGCCTCGTATGTTCCAGGTTACGATCTTCATCATTAAGAATGGGGTGAGGTAGGGAGATATCTCTCCGAAAGCTTATGTATCTGTCCTGAATTTATCATAAGGTTTCCGGCTTCTCTGATCAATTGGTGCGCCGGCTTGCGTCCTCTTCTCTTACTTTCCCGCGGGATCTTCTTCGGGCCAGAGTTCTGGTCAAGTGCTATGCCCAAGCGTGCTGTATATCCTGCTGAGGAGTTAAGAAAGACCTTGTGGACCTTGCGAAGTTGCTCCTCTAGAAGGGTTTGCAGGTTCTTTTGATTTAGGGCTTCTTCCAGCTTTTCCAGATCTATCTCTGCTAACTCTCTGTCATCCAGCATCATCGGTGTGTCCCCTTCGCCTTCTTCTTTGTCTTCAAAGTGGATTTCATGTGAATGGGGGGGGGGATTGGATTGCTTTTCTTTCAACGGAGGCTGTTGGGGATGCTTGAGCGGATTTTGCACCTCCTCCTCTTCCGGTAGTTGCTCCAAGATCTCATAAGGGTTCTTGGTAGCGATGTTGGGCTTGGGGTCCGTGGATTGCTTCTTTGCTGGATTTCTTCTTTTTGTTGTGACTGGGGTGAAGCCATCAGTTTGCTTGGTATCATTTGGTTTGGTAGCTTGCTTGATTAGAGGGCAGTCTCGAAATAGGTGGCCGTGTTCATGACACCTTCGGCATCTGAATGGAATATGTTCATAATCCAGAGTTTGCACCCAATCCTCATCTTGGTATTCAAGGGTTACCGCACAAGGAATTGCTTTGGAAATGTTCATATATACACAAATCCTGGCGTATGAGGTGTATTTGCGTTGTCTGGTAGCCTCGGATGCTTTCACATAATGTCCTAGGGTATTTCCGATGCCCATTAAGATTTCCTCCAACCAGAACTCCTGCGGGAGGGAATACAATCTGATCCAAACGGGGGCCATGGTGAAATCTTCTTTATCAGGGCTGAATCTTTCAGTCCAGAAGCGAAGGAACAACCCTGCCGAGTTGAAGAAGTACGGTCCATTTTCGAAGATCCTGTCTTTGTCTTCTAAGTTGTATAATATGATTGTGAAAAAACCCTTGGAACTGAGTTGAAGCTCATACTCACCTTTAGGGTTCCACCAATGCTTTATCCATTTGTTGAGATCTCTTTCTGTCGGCCATAGTCCCAGAAACTTGCCAATGAGGGCATGCTCCCGCATGAACTGCATGTGTTCACCCACTCTGTTGGAGCTGATGAGGTATCGTGGCGTCTTCTCTGCTTGCGGTATGCACTTGCCCGGTTCCCAGCGCCGTGGCTGCTTCGGTTGTGAGGTGCCGGTGTCGGTCTCCATATCCGCTTTCAGGCCTTGTTCTCGGGCTAGGACTTGCTCGCGTATCGGCGGCGGCGGCTCGAAGGTTGGCCGAGTGGTTCTGGTCTCCCCTTTCTCATTAGCTGTGACATTACGGTATGAGGGGGGTTGCCCCCCCTCCCCTGCGCTCATCTTCCTGTAGCAGTTGGGGCCGGTAGGGGAGGAAAGACGATTGATGCGATTCTTACCAGTGAGCTCTGGCCTATGGTCGGGCCGTTGTCGTGGGCGGGGCTAGGGTTTTGCAGAGCCGAAATTCAACATCGTGCCTGTGGAAAACCCATGTTGAGCACATAAGGAATTATATATATTTCTCTCTTTTCTTTAAAATGTAAATTTAAAAACATATATAAAAAACAATTTGTAAACTAAATTTTCGATTTTATATAAATAATTTCTCAATAATAATTTTTTAAAATTTGAATCTTTTCCAATAACTTGATGAGGATGAAGAGAAACAAAACTTATCTTAAGGATTTTTCAATTTGAAGTTGAATAAGTGTAATTAATTCAAGGTCTTGGACTTTAAATACATGTATCTTATAGATCCTTTTTACATTTTACACATCAATCTCTTTTCAATGGTGGTTTGTTTTGGTTAAACAAACTTAGTATGAGAAATTTAAACCTTTGGTAAGGTAACGATCTAATTATTTTTCATAGGTCTAAGAGGCAACCCTCTCATTTCACCATAATTCGCAAATGTAGAGGTAGCGATGCATGAGAATCTACTAGAGACTTTTATAAGCATCATGGATATTTCAAGACAATTATGAAATCCTAAACCTAATTCCAATCCATGCTATCAAAAACCTACTAAAACGAGGGAAACATGTTCAATTTCTTTAGCCACCATTATTGTTCTATGGTACAATGGAAAAGCTCACATAATAGGAAATAAAAGGATTTATCAAATCATGTGAAGGTAAAAATTTGAAATATTTGGGGTTATCACCAAAATATTCAATTGTAGAGTCATCAAGGACAAAAACACAAACAAATAACAAAGGAGGAGAGAAAATCAAGTAGTACAACATGAGAAAATGAGTGAAAAAAATAAATTGGCATCAAACAATGAGACAATGAGTGGAAAAAATAAATTGGTACCAAACAATGATTAATGAAGATTGACACCACCATTAATGGGTACAAAGATAGGAAATAAGCACGATAAAGAAGTTTAATCCAACAAGGGAGTAGGACGTAAGAAGATAAAGGATCCCAAAAGAAAACAATGCTTGAGTGGGGAAAATAAAATAGAGAATTATGAAAAAATAAAATATTTTTGCAAAGTGGAAGTACCAAATAAACTAGATTTGGAGAAGAAAAAGAACCAAGAAAGAAATGTATAGGACAAAAACACAACCAAAAAAAAGAGGAGCGCAAACGATAAAGGTGAAAGGGAAGTAGGTAAAATCAAAGAAAAATGCAATAAGACACTAAGAGGAGATGAAGATAAGAAAAATGGGGAAAAAAACAGTGATGAATAAATAAAAGTAAAGAAAAATGACAAATATAAAATAGGACATTAAAATGTATTTTGTAGAACAAGACATGAAAGATGAGAAAAAACAAGACAATGTAGGAAAATTTATGGGAAGTGTTTGACAAACCCATAATAGGATAATTGGCTCAAGGTAGTAAGCAAATCAAAGAACTTCCTAATTATCAATAAGACATAACATTATAGCTAGGAGAATGGGAAGTTATTAAGCATTCAAAGGTTGGATAGATGTTGTATGAGAGTTGTCTTTAAGTCAGCTAGTTAGTTATACTTATAATTATATGTTTATTTTAATAGTGTAGTAGGTAATATGGACATTTATAAACTCTATCCATATTACATGGGTACATTTTTAAAGGATTTGTGTTATATGCAATGTGAGGAGCTTCAAGTAACTTGAATTAGTAAGATGGTTGATAATGCAAAAGTAGCTTGAAATAACAAGGTCGTGTTAAGACAAAATATTGTTGTAGACAACTTTGTCAATCTCCAAGGTAGAATATAGGATAAATTTGTGGAGGTTGATATCATATCAACTTATGCCACTTGAGCTTTTTCCTTTCTTCTAGCCTTCTCTCCTTGTTGTGCATCTTGTGCCCAAAGCTTTATCCCAAAGCTTTAGTATCCAATAGTGAAACTACTTTTCATTTAGAACAAAGACTAACTATTCCACTTCCTTGTAGAGGACTTTTTCTACTATGTAGTTTAACCCTCATATAAATACAATGTTAATCCACCTTGAGTAGGTACTACTTTCCATACTCATCATTCAATTCGAAGTGGATTCAAAACAATATGGTGATCCCTCAACCATCATCTAATACCAATGATTCAAGCAATTGTTATTAACTACAACTTGTTCTTTTATCCCATCAATACAACACAAACTCTTTATAGCAAAACACCAAAAATGGTTGTTTCCTACCTTGTAGATAGTTTCCCTAAAGGGATCAAAATTGTTTCATAGCCATCAACAACAAGTAGGTATCAGAAGGAAATAATTGATTAGAATCATGCACAACCAAGTATGCTTGTATGATTCCAATCATTAGGTACTTGACCTGGTATAGTTGGATCTTGTTCACATAGAAATATGATATTTGAATAACAACTTTGGCACGTCCATTCATCAAAGGTTATATGGTATGTAGAGTTTGAACTATGCACAAGAAATTTTAACTTGGGTCGTTGGATAAAACGACACAACCTCATCCAATGGACCAAATTAAAATGCATTGGGCAGAGTGTTAACTTTGTGTGAGTATAACCCTTGCCCAGTCATTCAACATTTCCTCAAAATCCTTATTGATATGTAACTAATAACTCAACCAAATAAATCCCATATGTACAAGTCTAAGTATTGCACTAATACATATCTTTGCAACCACAAAATTACCAATATAGTAATTTATTGGTATATATTTATTAAAATATAAAAAGAAATAACTAAATTTATTAGAGGATGCATTTTATGTTGTCCCAACAATCCTAGTTGTTATCACTCCAAGAAACTCCTTAGGGTTGTAGGCTAAGGATGCTTGGTAACTTAAGAAATCAATAATCAATGTGTGTGGATCAATGGGATAACTGAGGATGGCTAATGAGAAGAACAACTTATCATGCATTCGAATGA
>ML781028.1:328513-343303 GCA_009831015.1 Picea engelmannii | reverse complement strand
ATATTTTGGAGGGAAAATTTCATTCTGCAAGTTATAATATTGTCATTGGGAGGGTGAGAATTTGTATCATTCTATGTTCTTAATGAGAAGTGATGGCTTCGTCAGATAAATAATATTTTATTTCTGAGGTATCAACAAATTGTTTACACACCTCTTCTTTTGGGACTAGCAAATGTGATGGGAATGCTTGTAATGCAAATGAGGCGTTCTATTTTTCAGCTAGTCAAAATTTTGATCATAGTGCAAGCAATGTTATTCAGCTTGTTCCTTAGGAAAGTCCTAAATCAAAGGACTTTGAAGACACCAATGATAAAGAGGAGGAATATGATAGTGATCAATTTGTTTAACAGTTTAATAGTATTGAAAATAATCAAAATGTAGGTCGAAGTGGAGACTATAATCAGAGTTTAAATGATTGGGATGACAATTTTCCTCCAAGTGAGTATTTTCAAGGTATTGATGAAGATTTCCAAGGCACCAATGAATATGATGAAGAATTTCCCTGAAGTGGAAATTTTAAAAGTAGTGAAGATGATTATGACAATGGTGGACACTCTTTCCCGAGTGGGGAATTTAAAGGAAGCAATGTCGGTGATGATGATTATCCTCCAAGTGAGGATTTTGAAGGTACTGATGAATATTTTCCTCCAAGTGACAATTTCCAAGGCACGAATGAGGATGATGAGGAATTTCCCTCGAGTGGTTATTTTAAAAGTAATGATGATAATTATGGCAATGGTGGACATTCTCTCATGAGTTGGGAATTTAAAGGCAACAATGTTGGTGATGATGATTTTCCTCCAAGTGAGGATTTTCAAGGCAATAACGAGGAGATGAATAATTTCCCTCAAGTGGGGATTTTCAAAGTAGTGAAGATTATTATGCCATTGGTGAACACTCTTTCTCGAGTGGGGAATTTAAAGGAAACAATGTGGATGATGATGATTTTCCTCCAAGTGAGGATTTTCAAGATATTTAGGAATATTTTCAAGGCACTAAGAAGGATGATGAAGAATTTCCCTCAAGTGGGGATTTTGAAAGAAATGAAGATGATTATGTTAATGGTGGACATGATGTTTTTAGATGATTTTCCTCCAAATGAGGATTTTCAAGGTACCAATGATGACGATGCGAATTTTTCTCCAAGTGAGGATCTTAATGACATTGATAGTCTTAAGGGTGATGATGATTTTCCTTCAAGTGAATATTTTCATGGAAGATCCAATGACATTGGCGAGGATGGTAATCATTTTTCTAGTGATTTTTATATTCCTCTTATCAACAAGGTTATCAATGAAGATGATGATGGACCTAGGAATGAAGATCATGCTCTCAATCGTTCAACTGCAACAAATCAAGGTGATCAATATTCTCTTGTTCAATCTTTTGACAATGTTTTGCTTGGTATTCCTTCTGGTGATGAGGAAATTCCTTCTAGTGAGGATAATAAAATAGTGGAGACATTGCAAAGAAACATTGTGTCTAGGACCAAGACTAGGTTGTTTTATATCAATCCAAATCATTCTAATTATACAGGGTCTAGGAAATAATTTCTCACTAAATCAATTTGCATAAGTGAATTGATTTCAAGTGAATGATGTCAAAAGTATTATTTGAAAATCATGGACTACATACATGCCTTGAATAAAAGGAATACATATTTTTCAATGAATAAGAGCATGCAAAATTCATATTTGATGGGGTGCATGATATCGACCAATACATGATATGCTTATCGCATTGAGAATATTTTACTTTGCAGAAAGGATTTCAAAAAAATTCTCTCAATTGGTAATCTTTGTCTATCAAGGATCCAAACAAGGTTGGAAAAATATCCTTCATTTTATTCAAAGGTATATCATGGATGAGAGAGTGGGCCATTAACAAACACTACATTGTCATGGATGTGTGACTTCTTTTCCAAACATGGAGAGTTTATGTCAGATAGAGACACAATACATATTCAAGATAATCTCTCAAGGAGGGAAATATACAACTTATACAAAGGATATGCTAAAGGTGTTGAAGGAAATGGTAATTTTATTACATATGCATATTTTACAAGAATATGGAAGAAACAATTCAACAATGTTTGTATTCCTAAGAAGTCAAGGATGGGGATTTGTTGTATATGTGCTACTCTTAAATCAATAAGAGATAAATATGAAGGGGCAAAAAGAGGTATGTATTTACTAGCTTACTTTTTTTTAATTGTATAGTTATCAACTATGAAAACATATAATCAATATTTTCATTGTATGTCATGTGCAGATTCCATAGTCAAAGCACTTCAAGAACATCAGAATAAACAATCAAGTGAAAGGAAAAAATTGTACAAACATCGGAAGAAGTGTTATGACGCTCCAAACAAATATTTAGGTATGATAATTGATGACATGGACCAGAAGAAAACACTTCTACCACATTTTGTCAGTACACCAAAAATTTTACAGGAAGATAATTTTATTCAGTTTCACTTTTTTGGTTGTATGGTTTTCAATGAAAAAAAGTGTCCAAGGGTTTACTTCATAGCTCTGAATATTCATAATGATGAAAATCTAAACCATCACCATAATTCAGCATGTGCTCACTCACTGGTCTAGAAATCTTCTTCAAGTTCTCTATCTACAATTGGACAACACTAGTCATGAAAATAAAAATCAAATTGTGTTTGGATATCTAAGCATGCTTATTGCACTGGGAATATGTCAAAAGGTGAAAGTTGGTTTCCTTCTTGTTAGACACACTCATAATCATATTGATCAAATGTTCAGTCGTTTTTCAGTAACATTGAAGAGAAAAAATGTTGGAAGCCTACCATCATTGATTGAATGTATTAAGAAATCATACATTGCAGAGCTTGTTTTTCATATATTAGAATAAATTGTTGGCATGTGAAGATTTATTCAGGGATCGTATTGTGAAGACAAATTTATTGAGCAGCTTAATGGCATTATCTTCCAACATCAATTTTGTTTCAAAAAAGTTGACGGGAAAACACTTATATGGGGAAAGAAGTATCCAATTACTGTAGAATGGGGGCCTTCATCAGGTTTACCATTTTTGAAGTTCATTCTAGAGTGTCTAATATTTGCATCAAATTTATAGTTATTACAATCAATCGTTGAAATCCATAATGCACGGAGGCATAATAGAGATGTAGATTATTCTAAATGCCTGGAAGAAATGAGAAAGTCCATTAAAGATACATATGAGTACTTTGATGTTGTTGATTATGTTTGGTGGGAGTATTTTTTCAATGGTCAAAATGACATAATTTCAAGCTCAACAAATGAAGATACATTTTTGAAGACTCCATTTCATTGGCCACAAAATATGCCAAATGAATCTGAAGAAAGAAACATTGTTGAACAACAAGAATATCAAGGTGCTATTGAGTTTACACCAACAGAGGAAAGAGAAATGTATATTGGTTCTCGAAGGTCACATGCACAACGTGAAGCCATGGAATACCTTCACAAGGTTCAATACATGATATTAAGGAGGGTACCATGATTGCAGTCTTAGCGACTGAAGATCCACATAGCTATCCATTCTAGATTGCAAAGGTTATAAATATTAAGAAAGAAAATGAAGATGTTATTGCAATTGAAATGCAGTGGTATGCAATAGGTACACACCCATTCAATGGTGTGTACAAGCCAGAGATGGTGGTTGAGAAACATGTCAATAGAAAGAGAAAAATAAAGGGTCAAAATACAACTCGTCGTTGCACTGACCTCTTAAATTAGAGGATGTTGGCATACTTGTTTATGAATTCAATTTGACAAAGAATGGAACTCTTCTCTCAAGGACAATAGAGATTATCAAGAGGTTGTTTCCACAAGAAATAACTGCAATATGGGATTCTATTGAACCTAGTCATAGATCTAAAAGGATTTTGACATCTGAAATGTTGGGCATGCATGTAGACTCAGATAGTTCATTCATCAACAATAGAGAAGAGTATGGATCATCTACATCTTCATCCAATCATTCATCTGAAGACAATGTAGACTTTGATGGTATTTCAGAATCCATGAGTCAATATGAATAAGTGTATGAAACATTTTATGTATTTTTTATCCATATGATGTTTGTATGGTAACTAGAAATGAGCATTGAACTTACATATGATCTTACATGAAGTTATGAATCATTTCTATGTTTTATGAATTATATGTTTTTATTATGGAGAATATAATAAAAATTATTGGCTCATATGTTTTGAATATGGACAATGTAACAATACTTTTAAGAAATAATTAATGTTTCATTCAATGTAAATTCCATTTAAGGGTTGATTTTATTATTTTGTTTACAGTAATGATGATTTCTTTTACCACTTTAGAAAAATGTGTCATTTTAATACCCCAATTCTAGCATGGGTGCTACCAGTAGCAATATTTTTCAATTTGATGGTTGATTTTGAGGTTTTAGTTTTAATGGTACCAACTACTAAAAATACGATTTCAAATTATCTATAATTTTAACGTTTTGAAAAAAACTTTTTTCTTTATGTAACATCAATTTTTTATTTAGGTGTTGATTTTAAGGTTTTTCTGAGCTACTGTATGATTTTTGGAGGCCATGCTTGAAAATGTAGTAATTTTGACCCCGTTTGAAAAAATGGTGCTATCGGTAGCACCACCTTTTGATTTGGGGGTTGATTTTAATGTTATGAAAAAATATGGGTTTTTTGGGCCAGAGTTCTCGTTTTGAGGTCACAATTCTCTTTAAGTCGGTAGCTTTGTTCTACCAACATACCAGCTCAATATGAAACCACACGACCAATTATGGAGGTCAGATCAGTGGTTGAGGAAGTTAATAACTACTAATGGTTTGGTCTTTGAAGAAGGAAAGGGTTAGTTGAAGTAACCTAACATGGAGGACATCACGAATTTCCCCTTCAATTGGGAATGTAGGAAACAAGTGTCGTCTGTAGGAAGTCATGGGAATCACAAGAGGAATGGGTAGAGGAACAAACCAAAGGTGTAAAAATACCACGAGATCATAAACAAAAGACCAATCCATACGATCAATAGGAAGGGGGAAGACACGCAGAAAAGAGAAGAACACGTGAGAAAACGAGAATAGTTAGTCACCAAGTGTGGCATCAGAGACCAAGACATGAAGGAGCTCAAGAAGAGAAATAAACTAACAAAGTACGAGTGAGAAGAAGGATCATAGAACAATGGTGCAGTGAATAGAGGTGTTTGTGATCACTGATTGAAGATAAGGAGAAAGTGGAGAGATTTCCTTAGAGAAAATAGGAATCTTATCTAATTTTATGTTGATCACCCTAAAATAGAGAAGACCCATATCTAGACTGGAGAAATACAGGGATACAACTTGGTACTTACTGGAAATAAAATTGCACTGGTAAGGGGAGATCATTGAGGGAATGTATAGTAGAGAAGGGACTCAATTGTGTAGAGTAAATCTAGTTGACAAACTACCTGATAAACTTGTAGAGACCATGAGCTCAGTGGGAAAGGGGAAACTTATGTTTTTGTTAGAGGAGGAAGGAGAGTAACCTTCATGTATCATCCTAATATTGGAAACTATTTGAATCATTCCCCTTGTGTCATCATGGCTTGGCATGAGGGTGGTGTRTTGTAGCAAGGAACTCTATAGTATRGTCCAAGGTTGGGAGGATATGAGTCCTCTCTCAGTCAATTGGTGTTGGTTATTTCCCTTATCAGATAAGTATTTAACTTGATCTGTATAACTYTGTATGAATGATTTATGTATGTAATTGTYTGATTTAAATTGGAAATGTGAATGCTTTTAGTAAATTAATGGAATTCTTGAGCAATTGGGATATACTTGTTGCTTCCATTGTTTAAGTTGTGAAACTATAAATTTGAATAAGTATGGATAGTTTGTGTCCCTAAGGACCTTGAAAMTTTRRGAGGAAAGTTTGCAAGATATGGATAAAAAWTTCATTTACCCGGTGAGGCAAGAGCCCTAATGTCGAGGAGGTCCTTGTGAGGAATGGAGGATCCTGAGTCCTRAGGAAATCTCAATTTTTATGTGGAAATATTGCAAGATTTGCAAGAATCTTATCTCTAATGAAGTTGATAGGCCTTTAATGGTCTTAGAGAAGTTTTTCGACTCTTGAGGATCTAGTCAGAACCTTGYGAAACCCTAAAAATTGGCTAAGTCCCAAAATCGAAGCATTATCCAATGGAGAAACCCTATGTTAAGTCGGGAGAGMTCATAGTTGTCGATCTAGTAGGGTGAGCGGATATCAACCCTTCGTCGGTGACGATTGAGTGCCAAGACTTATGTAAATTCTGACAACGATGATGGGGTTCTAGAGACAAAATGAGGACCGTTAATCTGTCGGGAGCGGCATCGATGAGATCTAGACCATTGGTGTCAGATGCATCGTCATCAGGATATAGCAGGATAGTGAAGTGAGTGATGAGCCCAGAGAAGTTATGACAACAATGAAATTTGGAGGATTGATGAGATTCATTGATCATCATATAGGAAAGATTTTATCTCTATTGTAGATTGTCATAGGTCCCATTTAGGTGATAAAGGGAATGATGACATCATGTTTACATTGTTAGGAAACTGAGAGGGGGGGGGTGAATCAATTGTTACTATGATTAAAAAATTATACCCATTTTAAACTCATTACAAAACACTTAATGATGATCACAATAATTCGAGGAAGTAAGCAATAGAGTATTCAACATCAATCACACACATGAAGTATACAGAGATAGATATTCCTGAGGAAACCCATAAATGGAGATAAACTCTTCTTCTTAATATGATAAGTAGTATTTATATTCTGTACATTATCATTCTTATGATCACCCACTCTTTGTGAGGCTACCACCTCTGTTTTACAAGCTACAACTTGTTGAGAGCACAAACTCTCTGGTTTCTCTAGCACCCACTAGAAGGAAACAATAACTCCCTGAGTGTTCCAACACCAACTGGATGGAAGCACCAACTTACAGTCACGTAGGCACCAACCTATGTAACAGAGAACAATCGTTCTCCCTTGCACCACCCTGCCATGCTAGTTTCTCTGGCTGCCACCAGAGGGAAGCTACAACTCCCTATGCTCAAGCACCCACTTGGAACTCTGAGGACAAAATTCCTCCCTAGAACCTCCCTACCACCCTTAGATATAAATCGTTGTTACTGAAATTCATTACAGTGATATAGTATTAATAAATGGCTTACCATTCTCATCACTATTCTGTGACACTACTCTGCTCTGCCTCCATCGATGTCTTCCTTCTGGCATGTTCTTGTGCTTTCTGTTCTTCTTCTCTGTCTCTGCTTGCACACCTTAGTTTTTTCTTCCTCTCTCAGATCATGCTTCATTGTTCTACTTCTTTATGTTCATGTTGTATTCTCCATTACATATAGTTCAACTTGTTTTTCACAGAAACAACAACCTCTCTCTGTCACAACATTATCCTTTAATTCATGCTATCATCCACCGTTACACTCACATATCCAATGCTCAAGTCAGCCATCTCAGAACACTCATTTCGGGAATCTCAGAACACTCATTTCGGGAAACTAAGAATGCTCAAGAGCCATCATTACAACGCTAAGGAAAGAATGATTCAGCTGCTCAGGAACGATGATTCAATTAGTGTAACTGAATCCTAACTGATCAAGAAATCACAAGATGAAACAACAACCCTTCAATCAGATTCAATTTGATCAACGATGTCGGATTATATCTTCTTTAAATCTCTTATCTCACATGACCAATGGTAGTAAGAAGATGCTAGGCTTAATGAGCGCTTGAGTTTTTATCAGTTCAACGATCATGATTCCATCTCCTGAAATGGACGACTGACATAACTTCGAAATTTCTCCCTTTGAAACTTTTGGGTTTGAAACCTTTCAAAACTTCCGAATCAAATTTCCCAAAGAGATCGGACGGTTTACGTTTATTTCGCAAAACCAGATCAATTGGCAGATTTGATTCTTACAAGACTTAATCTGAGGACCATGACTTAATCAGCCGTTGACTTAATCGACCTTTTACTTCGGGTCTTCGGCTATTACACTTACGCTATCCTTGCATTATATCTTGATCAATGGTTGAGAGTGCACCTGACATCTGATAGATGGTTGATATCTCCTTCAGGTCTCCAGGCTTCAGAGATTTCAACTTACGTTATCCTTCCACTGGAGTAGATCGACGGATGAGAATACACCTGAAGTGATCTTTCAGATTAGATGACGTATGTCCTTGTTGATGTGGTCTGCCACATATGTCCTTTGCTGACGTGGTCTTCCATATATGTCCTTTGCTGAAGTGGTCCACCACATGTCCTTTGCCGACGTGGTATGATACATGTCCTTGCGGACGAGGTTTGCTGACGTAATCTGCTGACGTATATCTCCCTGATCTAATGGTCATCGCATGTTCTCCAGATCCGATGGTCCTTATTCATTTCGGATTTTCGGCTCTTCGGGCTTCGGGTTTTTCAAATCTCAAATTTTCCAAAGCATAACCTCCTCGCCTCTTTATATCTGAAGTGAATGATGTTCGTCGATCATATTCTTAGATTGATGGCTCAATCTATTTACGATGCAAATTTTCTAGCTTATCCTATCCTTCCACTTGAATTTATCCGATGGCTGACGGGTATTTGCATAAGTGAGATCTCAGATATTTTACCCTTCTTATCCTATCCTTTCACTCGAAATGATATGATGGCTGATGGGAATTTGGGTTTGATCTAACAGCTGACAGGTATTCGGATAATCAAACTCTTATCCCTTTTAGCTTATCCTGTCCTTCCACTAAAATGTGATCCAACGGTCATGAAGACACTCAAAGCAGATCAATGATCAAGGATGATTGTGAAACCATAACTTGCGAGTGATTTAACTCGTCACCAAAACTATTCAATTTGAAGTTGTGCATCATTGGTGAGTCAACCACAATTGTTGATCTTTGAGGCTATAGGATCTGACGGTCTTGAGTAATTGCAGGATTGGAAATAGAACGATATTTAATTCTCCTTTCGTTCTCCACAATCTATCCATGTTGTTGATTTGTTGATTGCGCATCTGACGGTCACAACTCAATCTGAATTAATCTGATCACTTGTTGGATCACCCACAGTCGTCGATATCTGATTCTACAAGATCTGAATATCTAGACCAATTGCGGGATTGGAGCTAGCGAGTCATTTAATTCTCCTTCCGATCTCTGCAATCTATCCTTGTCGTTTATCTAGTGCTTATGCATCCGATGGTCACGAGTTGATATGACTTAAACTGCTCATTTATTGGATCAACCACAATCGATGATATTCGAGTCTATGAGATCTGACGATCTAGAATGATTGCAGAATTACAACTAGCGAGTTTTTTAATTCTCCTTTTGCTCTTCGCAATTCATCCCTGTCATTGATTTGGCTTGCAGATCCGATGGTCACGATCCTCCAACGATCCTTAATCCCATGGTCACTCATATGACCGACGTCCGTAAAATGAGACGATCAACATGGTCGATTTCTTGATTGGACGACTGTTGAGGATTCTCACCCTGAGCTTAAGCTTTTCCTTCCAAGCTTTGATATTTGTGTACTGTTCGCTCCTCCTCTGAGCTTATGATCATGGATGATTTTAGAGGCTAAATTTCGCTCATGGGATAATTTTCCATGGTTTTTCCCCAAAAAATATTCGGTATTCTAAAAATGATTCACCCAAATTCTATAGGATAAAATTATTTTACCTTAAATATCGTCAAAATTTTATACAAACTGTATAAAATCCTTAGAAATTTGAATATTTTTAGAAGAATATCGCCAAACATTTTATAGTTTGCACATGAAGGATTAGTAAGATTCGCCAAGGTTTCGACATTTTAAAATAAATTTACATCCTTAAAATCATGCCTTCTTATGATTTTCCTATTTTCTATCATTGTTGTTGTTCTTTCCATCAATGAAATGCACACTCTTCCTGTAAAATATGCCAACAATCTCCCCCTTTGGCATTGATGGCAACCCTGAAAGGTTGCACTATTATTCTTAGAACTCCAACTGTAGCATCTAGGCCAAACCTTTTCTCCCCCTTTGACATCAATTTCAAAGAAAACATGCTCCCCTTGAGTTGTTGTAGTACTTTTTGGAGGTATCATATATTCAACCAACACATACTCCCTCTTACAGGATGGACTCTCTTAGGTGAGAGAAGGGATGACACCCAGCTTCTGAGAGAAAGATGTCTACAATTTGTTTTGTGGTTGGAATGTAATGAACCTGAACAATCTGATTGGTGACCTTCTCTCTCAGAAAATGGTATTTTATGGGGATGTGCTTGGTCTTGTAGTGGAATACAAGATTCTTTGACATGCTAATTGCACTAGTATTATCACAATGAATTGGGATCGGTGCAGTATACTTTACCTCCAAGTCTGCAAGTGTCTAAATCATCCACAGTACTTGGGTACAAAAAGTGGCAGTTGCTATGTATTCAACTTCAGTAGTCAATAAGGAAATGGAACCTTGCTTCTTGTTCAACCATGCTACAAGAGAATCTCCTAAGAAGAATGCACCTTCACTCATGATTTTCCTTTCATCCATGCAGTTAGGCCAATCAACATCTGAATAGACTGATAATTGAAAATTTTGATTCCTAGGATACCATAGTCCATAGTTCATTGTTTCTTTCAAATATCTGAATATTCTTTTGATAGCTAGAAAATGACTATGTTTAGGTGTAGACTGATACCTTCCTACCATTCCAATAGCATGCATTATGTCTGGACAAGATGTTGTGATGTACAACAGGCTGCCTATCATAGAAATATATGAACTTTGATCAACATTAGGTGAGTCATCATCCTTGCTTAACTTGCATCCAATGACCATAGGTGTGCCCACAGGTTTAGAATATTCCATTTGAAACCTTTTCAATATTTCTCTTAGATATTTTTCATGAGAAAGAAATATTCCTTCATACTTCTGAGTAATTTGAAAACCAAGAAAAAATGGCAGTTCCCCTATCATATACATTTCAAATTCAGATTGCATGGCAAAAGAAAACCATTGTACCAATGAAGCATTATTACTTCCGAAGATGATGTCATCTACATAGACCAACACAATGATCAAATCATTACCCTTTGTTTTGATATATAGATTGTTGTCAATTGTTCCTCTCTTGAACCCTTTGTCTTGAAGATACTTATCCTGTCTATGATACCAGGCACGCGGAGCTTGTTTCAACCCATATAACGCTTTCTTAAGCTTACAGACAAAGTTAGGATTATCTGTCAGTGAAAATCCTTCAGGTTGTTCCATAGATACTTCTTCTTCTAGATCTCCATTAAGAAATGTTGACTTAACATCCATCTGATATACTTTAAATTTCTTATGACATGCATAGGCAAGAAACATTCTGATAAACTTCCAATCTTGCCACTGGTGCAAAGGTTTCATCAAAATCTTGTCCTTCAATCTGTGCATAACCCTTACAGACCAATCTTGCTTTATTCCTAACAACTTGTCCCTGGTCATTCAATTTATTCTTAAAGATCCATTTTGAACCTATGACATTTTTACCTTAGGTCTAGGAACCATCTCCCAAGTATTGTTTTTCTCAATCTGGTCAAGTTCATCATTCATGGCTTTTACCCAATGGTCATCTTCGTTGACTACATTAAATTCTTTAGGCTCAAGCAAAGATAGAAAGGCAATCTGAGATTGTTCTAAGACATTATTCAACTACTTTCTTGTCCAAACTCCTTGGTTTAGATGACCAACTATCTGATGTTCAGGATGATTCTTCCTAATAACTTTGGAGGGTGTCTTTGTCTTGATCTCCTGGTTTGAGTCCTGCAGAGTATTTGTATCTAACTCAGAGTCTCATCCTTCTGATTCTTGGACATGTTCATCATCACCTTCAACTGTGTCCTCTGTAGCAGACTCAATATTGCTCGCCTCTCTTACTGGGACTCCTTCATCAACCTTTAAATCAATGAAATCAACTAATTTGTGCAATCTTTTATTAAATCATCTATATCCTTTACTATTGGTAGCATATCCTAAGAAGATGCCTTCATCATCCCTGCCATCATACTTGCCAAGGTTTTCATTATTATTCTTTATGTAGCACTTACTCCCAAAGACTTTGAAGTGTTTGATTGAAGCAGGTCTTCCATACCATAGTTCATAAGGTGTCTTGTCATTGTGTGGCCTGAGGTGGGATTTGTTAAGAATATGGACTGATGTGTGTATTTCTTCTACCCAGTAGGTTTGACCAATGTTCTTCTCATTCATCATTGACCTGGCCATTTGTTGAATTGTTTTGTTTTGCCTCTCAACTACTTCGTTTTGTTGTGGAGTTCCTGGGATTGTATATTCTCTCTTGATCCTATGTTTATCACAAAATTCCTTGCAATCACTTGACATAAATTCTCCTCCTTTGTTTGATCTTACTGCCTTTATCCTATTGTCTGTTTGATTCTTAATTCAAGCCTTAAATATTTTAAATTTCTCAAATGATTTAGCTTTTTCTTTGAGAAAAGAAACCCAAGTGAGTATGGAATAATCATCAATGATCAGCATGAAGTAGTTTTACTTCCCCGTGCCTTCTTATATTGATGGTCCACATAAGTCCATATGAACTAATTGGAGTGATTTCTCTATTGAAGTAGAGCTATTGGATTTAAACTGATTCCTGGTTAGCTTTCCTACTTGGAAGGGTTTACACACATAATCTTGTGGATTTGATATTCTTGGAAGATCTTTTACTGCCTCGAGATTTTTGAGCTTGATTAAGTGGTCAAAGTTTAGATGTCCAAGTCTCATATGCCATAACCATCTTTTATCATGTTTGATTAGATGGCACTCTTCTCTATATTCTTTTAGCACATATACATTATTATCTATCCTTATTCCTTTAGAAGTCAACACCACTTCACATCCTCTGTCACACATTTGACTTACATTGAGAAAATTATGTTTCATCCCATCTACAAGCAGAACATCCTGGGCTTTTCCTTTACCATTACTCAAACTCACCATCCCTTTACCTTCGATTTTACCTGCTTCTTCATTTCTGAAGGTCACATTTCCTATTTTACTTTTACTTATATACATAAACTTATCCTTGTCTCTAGTCATGTGCTTGGAACATCCACTGTCTATATACCAGGGGTCTTTTTTTTTTGAGATGAAAGTACTAACCCACATTTTTCACTATCTTTCTTTTTCCATGTGCTGGCATTTCTAGCTAAGGGTTTTATTCTTGGATCTGCCTTGTAATCCTTTAGATGATAATCTGTAGCTTTGTGGCCGAAGTTATGACAGTTATAACATTCAAGCTCATTGTTCAATAGGTCAAAGTGATTGGTGCAACTTTGGCTTCTCATTGGTTGTTTGGTTCTATGTTGCAAATATTGTTTATTTCTTGATCTCCTTAGTTGCATGTCTCTAAACTTAATTTGACAATTTGCAATCTTATGACCAAAATTAGAGCAGTAAAAAAAGTAACCATGGAAAAAAATTTGGTACCTAAAGGATGGCCTTCTTCTTTGAATTTGTTGCTCCATCTTCTGATATCTTTGTTCTTGATCAGGGATCATCTTGTCTTTATTAGTTTCTGGTGGCAGAGTACTCGCATGGTCTAATTGTCTATTGACTTGGAACTTGATCATATTTATTGGATCTTTGTTTTTTGGTTGTTTGCTTCTTGAACCACTTACATAACCTAAACCAGTCTTCAACAAAGGAGATCTTTGTTTGCTTAGAATGTCGTTTAGTTCTGCTGAGGCTTTAATGCTTGGAAGATTTTGGAGATATAAGGCTTTAAACTTCTCCATCTCTTTTCAGGTTTTTACTACCTCTTCTTCCAAGGCTTCACATCTTACCTTCTTCTCTCATAAGTGTTGTTTCAAAATGTCCTCTATTTTATTTGCCTCTTCTAATTCCACTTTTAGCAGGGCAAAGTCTTCCTCAGGTTTTTTACTGTCTTTCTTGAATTGTATCAACAATTGTTTTTGCTTTCTCTTCTTAAGTCTGAGTCTGTCAATATCTTCCAAAGAACTGATCAACTCTCCTTCCAATTCAACCACATCTTCTTCATTATTAACATCACTTCATGTGATTTTATTATCATAATCCTCTTTGGCCATAAGCATAAAGTCATTAACCTTATCTTCACAAGCAAAATCACTATCTGTGTCTCGTGAAGAGTCATCATTGTTTACACATAAACTTTTCTTTTTAACAAATCTCTTGAGTTTGTACTTCTCTTCACCTTCAGAGTTCTTGTCCTTCTTCTTGTGTGGACACTTAGGTGCAAAGTGACCTATATTTCCACAGTTAAAACATTTGAAGGGAAACTTGCCTTGGTACTTTCCTGATCCTTTCTTTAGTTTTCTCACAAATTTTGCTTTAATTTCATCATGTTCAAAATCCTCATTCTCATGTGATTTAAATGATGATTCTATAGAGGTGGGTTTATCTTTACCTATCCTCATTTCATATGCAGTCAACGTTCCTAGAAGTTGATCAATAGGCAGATTTTTTAGATCATTAATTTCTTCTATAGTAGAGACCTTTGGGTTGAACCTATCTGGCAAAGATCTTAAAATTTTCTGAACTAAAGAGGCTTCCTCATTTTTTTCCCCAAGTGCTTTCATTGCATTTACTAGTTATTCAACTCTCAGAAAGTACTTCCCAACAGTTTCATCCTCTTTCATCTTTAGTTGTTCAAATTGTAGTCTATAGGTTTGAAGCTTGGCATCCTTTACCTTCTCATTACCTTCATAACTGCTAA
>ML781028.1:290163-301886 GCA_009831015.1 Picea engelmannii | reverse complement strand
CAACTCATCAACTACTTGTCTCAACCATGTACTCAACATGTACCTCAACCAAAAGCCCTCATCAATTTCATCTTCCAAATCTGATTTGTAGCTCTGTAATAGACCTGGTGTATATGATCACATTCCTGCAAACCTTCCTTAACTTTAACAACAAGAGACTAGCATTTTCATCAAAATTTTCTTTAGTCTCACATGCCTAGTTTTGGATTAATCAACAACCCTAACTTGAAGTAATCATGAATTTGAACATGTAATGTATAAAGATTTGAAACTTATACACAATGTTACTCAGTGTGTTTTATGAAATTCCTCCAAGTTTCACTACTTGGAACCTCTCAGAAAAGGAGTTATAGCAAAAATGGCATACCTTGTTGAATTCTGGCTTATTCTAGAGAGATACCTTGTAGAGAGTGACCCACACGAAATATTCATTGAATTGATCTAAAAATGTTGCAAATCATAATAAATATTGTACCCTAACCATCACATTTGGTCTCACTGAATTTGGATCTGTTATGAAGAAGTTATGACGTTTTTACCCGAAACACCTGTTTTTGACTAGTTTCAGGACTAGCCACAAACCCTATTTTCCACAGAGTGTAACTCCAAAAATACAATGACCCACAAGATGAATTTTTTACCACAGATACTTGGGTATGGTTTCTCAATTTCATAGCAATTTCACACTCTAAATCATTATAGAAAAAAATTTATAGCGAAAATGGTGAGATGACCTATAAATAATATACCTTAGAAAGCACCATCAAAAGAATTTATCCTTCCTTGCATTTCRGCCTTGTTTTCTTCACCTTCCCTCAGAAATTAGGCTTAGATATCCTTGGTTACCTCAGAAAACTATAGATATTCAATATGCTCAAGTGTAATTAAAATGAGAGATCTTTGCCTCTTATTTATACTCTCTAAGTAGCTTCCTTAAAAACATCTTCTAGGTCACTTGGCCCACTTTCCTTATTTTAGGGTTAACCCACTTCTAATTTCTCCATTAAATTTATTATTGAAATAATTTATTTTGTATTCACTTTGAATTATAATGCACTCATCATTTCACTTTATTATTTACCTTTTAAAAATTCTTAAACCACTTTTACTACTTTGACCTTTTGGGGCTTCTAGATGACATATGAGGGTCCTCCAACTTCGTAAGGCGATAACTCTCAAACCATGAGGAGTTATGTGACATTCCACACACCACCAGAAATGGAATGACATGTACTATCCATATAGAATAGTATTACCTTCAAATATAGCAAAAATCATATTGTTATCCATCAAACATACTTGGGTCCATTACCGAAACCTGGGTTCTCCAACTTCACATGGTCATAACTCTCTAACCGTGAGGATTTATGTGACATTCTACATACCACTGGAAATGGCATAACAAGCACTATCTGTATAGGATAGTTTCCCTAACAAATTCACTGTCCTTCATCTCATTATTCCACAATTAAGCATGGGTTTTCTTACTCTGCAAAGCGTCTTCTCGTGAGGGCTTTCACCATAAGGGGACCACTTTGGATTTCATCTATATTTACTTCTTAACAACCATGAAAAAACAATAATAAGTCATATTTACATCAAAAAATCTTGGTTCCATTACCCAAACCTTTGTGCTATGGGGCTTTCTTCAAGGGTTGACATCAATGACAACCAACCTTAATCAACATATTTTTCTATAGATATTGTACCCAGAGGAGTGCATGAATCCAAAGTACCTTACAGGATGAGCACACCGGAGTTGGTGGATGTGAAAGTGAAGTTAAAAGAAATGTTGGATAAAGGTTGCATTAGGTCGATTGTATCCCCATGCAGAGCACCAACCTTGTTTGTAAACAAGAGGGATGGTATCTTGATACTATGCATTGATTATAGGTAGTTCAACAAAATGACCATCAAGAACAAGTATCATTTTCCTAGGATCGATGATATCTTTGATCAACTTACATGAGTTGTAGTTTTCTCAAAAAATTATTTGAGGTATGGGTATCACCAAGTTAGAATCAAGGATGAGGACATCCACAAGACATCCTTTAGAACAAGGTACGAACACTATGAGTTTGTAGTGGTTCCATTTGGGATTACAAATGCACCAACCACATTCATGTGTTTAATGAATAGTGTGATCAACAAATATTTGGACAAGTTTGTCTTGGTATTTGTGGAAGACATATTGGTATATTCCAATACCATAGAAGAGAATGAATAGCATCTTAGGATGGTGCTACAAGTTTTGAGGGAGAACCAGTTGTATGCTAAGTTCAAAAAATGTGATTTCGTTCAAAAATAAATATAGTACTTAGGCCACATAATCTCAACAGAAGGAGTGGCAGTGGATCGCGAAAAGATTAAGGAAATCATTGACTGGCCTACCCCTAAGAAAGTCACAAAAGTAAGATCCTTCATGGGATTGGTTGGGTATTACAGAAGGTTCATAAATGGATTTTCCAAGATTGGTAATCCTATTAATTCATTGAAAATAAATGGGAATAGATTTGTATGGTCACTAGAATGTGAATATAGCTTCCAGCAGCTGAAGAATCTCTTGACTAATGCCCATTTTTTAAAGGTTGCAGACCTTGAAAAATATTTCTTGGTTTGCACTGATGCTTTCAAAAAGGGACTCGGTGGAGTTCTTATGCAATAAGGGAATTGAGTGATTTGTTATAAATCGCGAAAATTGAATGAGCATGATCATAATTTTTTTTACCCACGATATGGAGCTTGTAGCAATTGTGCATACATTGAATATGTGGAGACACTACTTGCTCAGGAGAAGATTTGTCCAAAGGATATACAGTTGTGGTCTAAAGTATCTATTCAACCAGTCGAGGATAAATCCTATATAGTCCATGTGGATGGCGTTGATCAAGGAGTTTGATTTCAAAATCAAACACATAAAAGGAAAGGAAAATAGAGTGGTAGATGCACTTAGTTGAAGTGTGAAGACAATACACTTATAAACAACAAGTGTAGGGGAGTCTAATATCAAGAAGAGGATTAAAACCCTCATGCAGGAAGATGAGTTCTTCAATCAAGTCATAAAAGGGTTATAGCAAGAACCCAAGGAAAGGAAATATGAAGAATATCATCTTGGGGTTGATAGTTTGTTTTTCTATAACAACATGATGTATGTTCTTGATTCAGGAGATTTGAGGCATTTTCGTATGGATGAGTTCCATAGAAGACCCTATGTAGGTGATCCTAGTTACCATAAAATGGTAACAGTAATAAGGCAGTTGTACTATTGGCCAGGAATGAAGTAGGACATTGTTGAATACATTGTAAAATGTTTAGAGTACCAACATGTGAAGTTTGAGCACAAGCATCATGTTGGGATGTTGTATCCTTTGAAAATACCAGAGTGGAAGTGGGAGACAATTTCCATGGATTTTATTATAGTTCTACCAAAGACAAACATGGTTGTAGTGGATAAGCTGAGAAAGGCAGCTCACTTCATCCCCATTAAATATACTTTCAAAGACATATACATTGTTGATGCTTTTATAAAGGAAATTTTCAGATTACGTGGTTTTCCCAAGATCGTAATATTAGATAGATATGCCAAGTTCACATCATTTTTTTGGAAAAGCTTGTTTGCAGGCTTAGGAATGCAATTGGAATTTAGCATGGCCTACCATCCTCAAACAGATGGTTAGAATGAAAGATTGAACATAGTATTATAAGACATGTTGAGAATGCATGTTATGCATTAGCCTAACTTGTGGGAAGATTATATACCCTTGGTAGAGTTTTCCTACATTAATGGTTATCAAGAATCATTGAAAATGAGCCCGTTTGAGGTTCTATATGGTATGAAGTGTAGATTTTCAATTACCTGGGACAGTCCAGTGGATAGAATCACACTTGGACCATAATTGTTGAAATATATGGAACATGCCATGGTTAAGATAAGGTGAAATCTAAAATTCATCCAAGACAGACAAAAGAGCTATGAAGACAACAAGAGAACTCACCAAGAGTTCAAAGTGGGAGATCATGTGTATATTTGAGTGAAGAGTCAAAGTGAGAGATCATGTGTATCTCTAAGTGAAACCCAAGAGAATTTCCCTAAGAATGGGGATGTGTGCCAAGTTATCACCTTGATATTTTGGACCATTTGAAGTTCTAGAGAGAGAGGGTGTTGAAATATTGGTTGTCATTGATTTCAACCCTTGAAGAATTCTGGTAGCCTCAAGGGTATGGTTATGGAACCCATATTTGATCAAGGAAAAAGGTCATAAATGATGGTGTAAATGTAGGCAACTCACTCATGGATGGATATTCCTCATCATGCCATTTCTAGTGATAGGTGGTATAGCACATAGTTCCTCATGGTTGAGGATTTATGACCTTGTGAAGTTAGAAGCCCTGAAGAATGGTCAAGAAGCCCCTAGTTGGTTACAAGTATTTAATGAAAGGGAAAAGTTGTTGTAACAAGAAAGTCAAGAAGGCCCTAATATTAAGGAAAGTGGTTACCTAACAAAAGTATAAATACACCTCAAGGAGTAATTCACAAGCACATTCACTCACTTATTACATTGAACATATTCTATTGAACTAGTAATCTATTTGGCCAGTTTGTGATGATAAAATATGAGGTAGTGACAAGTGAGAAGTGTGGTAGTTTCGTGGTTGCAAAGGAGAGAGAAATTTTCTGAGGAAAACCTAATTTGGTTGAACCCCATGCATCAAACTACTAGTGTCTCATGAGGCATCCCCACGAGTTGCACAGTTCCCGTCACACGAGTCCCCTCGTGACATCATGTCTTAGTCCCACGAGGACAAGACAATTTTTGGGGAAATGCTTCTACTAGGTCCCTGAGGTCAGAGGAAAGATTACATGTCATCACTATTGTGTATAAGGTTAGATACAGAGGTATAGGTATACTTATGTGCTTATTTTGTAGATGTATGGTTGAGGTATATACTTGATGCATGGTGGCATATGCATGAAGCACATGCTTTGGTTCTTTGAGGCACTTCATTGATGATATGGTACAGATATATGTTATGGTATATGGTACAAGTTCTATACATGGTTGATGCTCTAGTACATGGCATTTGATTTGATACATGATTAGATACTCATCAATGATGTTATGGTATCTACATTTGAAATATTTTACGGTACATGATTGATGCATCTTATACTACATATGTTGGTACACAGTTGATGGATGATATGGCACAGGTTTGGTATAGCTCATGTTGATGATCAATTACAAGTTGATGTCACATTGATAGTTACAGGTTGGATATAGTGACAGGTTGATGTGATAGGTTACAGGTTGAAGTGACAGTGACAGTGATAGTGACAGTGATAATGACAGTGATAATGGCAATGATTGTGGTAGTAACAATTTGGTCTACACATATTTCAGGGTAGAAAGACGAGACAAGGAAAGGGGGTTGTAGCCTCCTTCTAGTTGGTGTCGGATAACACAGGGAGTTGGAGCTTCCTTCAGGTTGGATCCTATAAATAGGGAGTCATAGCCTCTTTCCAGTTGTAGCTGGAGAATTGGGAATTTGGTGCTTCCAATGAATGCATTCTTTTGGTATATAAGAAAATCATTCAATGGTTTTCTCCCATTTGGGTTTCCACGTAAATTATGGTGTATTGTGTTTATGTGGATGTCTTATGCTCTGTTGATTTATATTGTTCATGATATATTGATGATAGACTATTGATTATGTTAATGATTACATATTGTGGTTAAAAAGTGAAAATAAAGTGCTCATAATGATTCACCCCATCCCCTCTCAATATTCCAACAATTGATATCAGAGCATGTCCTTCAAGAAACAATTTAACCACTAGAAGGAGATCATGGAATACGCTAAGATTGGAGCACCAAGGTTTGATTGATAGAACTATGCCTTTTGTAATAAAAGGATGCAAACATTTTTATAGGCACATGGATTTGATGTTTAGCAGTCATTAGTAGATGGATATGCAACACCAGCCACTCCTCCAATTGACAAAGATGGAAAGCAACTTAGTGAAAACAACTCAAAGGGTAAAGGTACCATTCGAATCAATCTGGATGATTAAGTATTTGCCAAAGTTATTCATTGCAATAATGTAAAGGATCTTTGGGATAGACTTCAAAATATTTACGAAGGAGATACCAAATTCAAGGGAGCTAAGCTTCAAATCCTTAGAGCTAAGTTTGAGAAACTGAAGATGAAGGAAGATGAAGACATTGCAACCTACTTTCTACGATTTGACGAAATAGTGAACACTATTAGAGGACTGGGAGAAGAATTTGACGAGTTAGTGGTCATTCAAAAGGCTCTAATATCTCTACCTATGAGATTTGATCCTAAGATATCAATGCTAGAAGAAAGAACATATCTTGACAGTTTGAGCATGGATGAGCTACATGGAATATTCACATTTTGTGAAATGAGGATAGAACAAGAGAACCTAGTCATGAAGGAAGAAGCATTCAAAGAATCCAAGAAGACGAAGAAGCAAAACAAGAAAATCCAAAACCATATTGCAGCTGCAGCGATGATCCAGAGGATGATGAAGGAGTGAAAAACTTTGTAAGGAAGTTAAAAAGAGGAACTAACAAGTACAAATGTATGCTTCCATTGAAATGTTTTAATTGTGATGGTATTGGTCATTTTTCTTCTAAATGTCCTTATGCTAAGAATAAAGGTAGCTATGAAGAAGAAGATCCTAAAAAGAAAAAGAAAAATCAAAAGGGAGACAAGAGAAGGAACAAAAATAATTTCTTTAAGAAAATTTTCTACTCAAAGGAAGACATCTCTTATTCAAATGAGGATGATGATAGAGAAAATGATTCAGAAAGATTACTCTTCATGGAATTAGTAGATAATGAAGATATTTTGAAGATTATGAAGAAGAACACGAAGTTGATCTCAGAGAAGAATTAATCAGTGTCCTAAAAGAACTAGGGAAAGAAAGAAAGAAAACCAAGTCACTCAAGGTAGAGTTAATGAAGAAAAAAAGATCTCAAAATTCCAACTCAGAAGAAATCGAGCAGATAATCACGAAGTTAAAAATCCAGGTAGAAGAAGACAAAAGGATTGAAGAAACACTCAGAAATCAATTAGAAGATAAGGAGAAGATGATTGAAAGCTTAGAAGCAGAAATAGTTACTTAAGAAAATATCTCCATAAGAAATATAAGCAACATAATAGAACCAAAATATTGGATGAGATCATCAGCAGTCAAAGGCCATACTATGATAAGTCCAGGCTAGGATACAACCAGATGCAGACTGATAAAGGATCGAGCTCCAAGATGACAGAACATGAAGCAGAACAAAGAAACTATGCAGAAATAGTCATAGGTACTCAAGAAGAAAATACTAGAGGAACTGGACCACCTAGAAGATTCATAACACATAATAAACAATTAACAACATCTCAAGAAGAAGAATCCTTCAAAAGAGAAACACCATTTATAAGATCCCCTACATCCATGATTCAAACTATTTTTCTTGGTTTATGTTATTCTTGTAAAAATTTTGGACACAAAGCTACAAACTGTAGAGTCTATGCCAAGAATAGAAGAAACCATGAATGTTATTCAAACAAAAATTATCCTAGAAAGTCACATGAAGCACATAATAGAAATCACAATAGTTTTTATTCACTAAGTAATGAAGTAGAGTGTTACAGGTGCAACAATTTTTGGACACATGGCCAAAGATTGTAGACTGACTATTCCTCCAAGGGAACCAAAGAAGAATATCAAACATGAACCAAAAAGGATATGGAGAAGGAAGCAATATCAATTCAACACTGAAGAATGCTTTCTTGATTTACAGATTGAACACAAGAAGAGTGGGTGGTACGTTGACAACGATTGTTCGAATCATATGAAAGGTGACAAGAACAAGTTTCTGACACTAAAGAATGAACATGATGGATCAGTTCTTGTAACATCCCCATCCACCAACAGGTCGGGCAATGCTACCACCGGAAATACATACATACATACATCTAACATGCATTTTAATCGATTTTGAACACATAACACAGAGTTACTGCTACCATACAGATTCAAATGTAATATACAGTAATTCATATACACAACGGGATACATGATAACATTCAAGCATCAAAGACATGCATAACATAAGAATTAATCACATTAATAATAGTTATCTTTTCAACTGGAGTAACACCACCAACTGCGTRCAGACCTTCCATGAACCTCCCAGCCTTAGACCACACTGCTCATCACTCTCMGCAGTAGGTCACCCCCGAGCTAGGACTAAGCTCCACCGGGAAAGGAAATCCTAGGCTAGGCAAGGTCAACAGGAAGACACAAAGTTCATGAGGAAGGATTCTCTCCCAGGAGCCTTCTTACGCCAACTAATCACAGAATCRCATTCCCCACATKCTTGTACCACCCCAAAAGTATACACCTTCACTATCACACAGTSCATCGTATGMTTCACCTCCCTTGCCTTGGGCTTCAACAACAAGACGGACTAGAATTCTTAGAGCTCCATAGCTAGTGTTGGACTCTCTCTAGGAGAAAACCACTTCCCAGAACACTCTCTCACCTCGAGAGAGTTTCCCACAGGCCTGACAAACTACCTCTTCAACCAAAACCACCTCCATCACCTGGAGAGAGTGTTTCACACAGACCTAACAACCTACTTCTTCAACCACGACCACCTCCCTCACCTGGAGAGAGTGTTTCACATAGGCCTGAAAACCTACTTCTTCAACTTCATTCCTGCACAAGGACACCAACAAGACTCAACAAGGAACACATGACGATGACAACCACACTCAGCCAAGGGACTGCATGGCCGCAACATCTCATAGTTATAACACACACAACATAGACATTTACAGGATGCTCAAGCTTCACAGAAGACATGGGTTAGCTTCACGGGTCTAATTTTTAGATGTGTGTGGCTTATGCAGAGGACCAATGCAGATACAAAATGGGTTCAGACAAAAGATGCATCAGCTTCTCGGGAAAACATCACAAGTCGGCCTCACGGTTTTCTGGTTTCATAGTTGCATGAGGGTATACAGAGATCAGTTTCCCAACAAAACATGATAGACAACAGATGCCCCAATGGAGGACGAACCCCCAACATGAATTGACTCATTCATTTTAACTACATGCGCCCAGGTCGACACTTGTCTTCCTAGAGCCACATGAGTTCCACTTAGCACTAGTTCCCTTTCCAGGAACTTAGGACAACACTTGGTCAATTTTCCACCTTAGCCTTTAGGAAATAATAATAAATTATTGTCCCCTTTAGAGGTAAGCCCCCTATCTTAGTCCCTAGGCCCAAACCTTCAACCCCCTTTCCCTTACCCAACCTTGTGGAAGCTTATTCCACCATCACTCTTTCTTCGTGGTCGATCTACATGCAATGATGTTTTTATATTAAGAAAGTGCATAATTACATGTACAAAACAGGCTCCTGGCCTTTAACACCTAGGATCTCCAGCCTACTTGCATATAATCTTACTAGCTTACAATTGCTTGGCTCACAAGCCTACAAAACATGTTTACAATACATAATATAACTGGGGCACGTCCTTGGGGTATTACAATCCCCTTCCCTTATTTTTGCACTATCCTCAGTGCAACTCTTTACACAACATCATCAAGATTTCCAAAATCTTCAAAAATATGTGGGTACTCTGCCCACATAGCATCTTCACGTTCCCATGTTGCCTCCTCAGGACCGTACCAGGTCCACTGCACCTTTACAAGCCCTATGGCTCGATTCCGGAGTTTTTTCTCTTCCGGTCCAATATGCACACAGGATGCACTTGCAAGACGCCTTCTTTCTCCACCTGAATCACATTCCAATAAATTACATGATTAGCATCAGGTATATATTTCTTAAGAAATGAAATATGAAACACATTATGTATAATCAAGGATGCAGGCAATGTAAGCATATATGCAACTGGATCAATCCTTTCTAGGATTTCAAATGGCCCACAAAATATGGCTGCCAACTTTGAACAATTTCCCAGCCTCAGGTAACTTATGTTGGCTTTTACTTTCATGAAAACATGATTGCCCACTTTAAAATCCCTGTGGGTTGTGTTCTTATCAGCATAACGCTTCTTCCTGTCTTGGGCAACCTTTAAATTCCGCTTAATTTTTAGCATTTTCTCTTCCATTTCCTTGAGAAACTCTGGCCCAAACACTGCTCTATCGACTGGATTATCCCATCTTACTGGAGTATTGCACTTTCTTCCATAAAGTGATTCAAATGGGCTCATCTTCAACGATGCTTGATATCCATTGTTGTAGGCGAATTCTACCAAGTGTAGGCAGTCTTCCCATTTAGATGGTTTTTCCATCACATACATCCTTAGCATATCTTATATCACTTGGTTAACCCTCTTTGTCTACCCATCAAACACAAGATGATAAGCAGTGCTAAAGTTCATATTTTTTCTGAATCCTTTGAACAACCCCTTCCAAAACCTTGAGGTAAATTTTGGGTCCCTGTCAGACACAATTGTCTTGGGAATACCCTGCAATCGTTTTATTTCCCTTAGAAAAATATCGGCAACATTAGTTTCTTGTGTGTAGTCTTTAGTGGAATAAAATGGGCAGCTTTCATAAGCTTGTCCACCACCACCATGATTGAATCATGTTGCTTGCCGATTCTGGGCAATTATGTGATGAAATCCATTGTCACTACCTCCCACTTCCACTCAGGAATGGGTAAAGGTTGCAGCAACCCTGTTGAGTGCCTATGCTCAGCTTTAACCTTCTAACACTCCATACATCTAGCGATGTAATCTACAATTTCTTTCTTCATACCTAGCCAAAGTAATGGATTTTGACTGCCGCCACTGTTTTCTGATATCCAGGGTGCCCAACATAAGGAAAATTATGAATTTCATTCAAAATCATAAGTTTCAAGTCCTGAACATTAGGTACATAAATTATGTTCTTGTACATAAGTGTTCCATTGGATTCTAATTTATAATTTTCCACTTTATGTGGCATCTCACCTTGTTGTAGATTTTCTAGCAAATCCCTGTATTACAAATCTGCATTTGCAACCTCCGGAATTTTTCCTTTAATATTAGTTTGGTACATACTAATGGTTTTAGCATGCAATTCGTGCACTCTCCTGCTGAGCGCATCAGCCACTTTGTTCTCTTTTCCTCTGATATGCTTGATATCAAAGTCATATTCACAAAGAAAATCCAACCACCTACTTTGCCTACCATTCAAGGTAGGCTGATCAAACAAATACTTCAGACCATTGTGGTCGGTTCTTAGTTCGAACCTATTTCCCATGAGGTAAGGCCTCCATTTATTCAGAGCATGAATGATAGCTGCCAAATCCAAATCATGAGTGGCATAGTTATTTTCATGCTCTTCCTCTGACTTGGAATACACCAGGATGTCATCCAAAAAGACTATGACAAACTTGTCCAGATAGTCCCTGAATACACCATTCATTAAACACATAAAAACAATGGGTGCATTTGACAACCCAAATGGCACCACTGTGAATTCATAGTGAATATACCTTGTTCTGAAGGCAATCTTACTGATGTCTTCATCCTTTATTCTTACCTGGTGATATCCTGATCTAAGATCTGTTTTCGAAAATATCTTAGCATCCTTCAACTGGTCAAAGAGATCATCTATCCACGACAGAGGATACTTGTTCTTAACAGTCACTTTGTTTAACTATTTGAAATCGATGCAAAAT
>ML781028.1:249820-269166 GCA_009831015.1 Picea engelmannii | reverse complement strand
TGAATTTACTTTTGTGAAAGGAATTATTAAAGTGAATTGATTTTATTAATTAATTATGTAATTAGTTAATTGAGTTATTTAAGACACATGCTAAAAGTGATTAACATGCAGCATGTAATCTAAATTTCAAGTGAGTGCGAGAAGTAATCTCAACCATAGATCAAGTTTTTGAGATTATAAATAGATTGTAACTCACGATTATAAAAGCAAGGATAGGGTGAAAGAGAAAGACACTTGACAAGAGTTGTGTTGAGAGAGTCGATAGACAAATTATTGGATCACAAAGGACTGTGGTTCAAGATCTTGGATAGGTGAAGAAGGACTTTCATCTAGAGATCATATAGGTTAAGGAGAAGAGAGAACACATGCATACAAAGGTGGGTTTCAGTCGAAGGAAGCCACAAGAGAGTGTTGGATCATATAGAGATTTCCTTATAGGTTTTTCGTACACATCCGCAGGTCACAGTAGAGATAGTCACAAATATCTGCGGGTCACACAAGGGCAAGTTGGAGATACCTAGAAAAGTGTGCCAAAATTTGTTGTACAACAGGTCAAACCTTTCTAGGTTATTCTAGAGTTGTATTTCTCTCAGTGGACCATTATCTTTGTTACAAGAGCCCTGAGTTTAGCACAATAAATCATTCTTAGCACTAGTTTTCCCTCCGAGGTTTTTCCAAGTGTATCTACCAAAAAATATTGGTGTTCATGTGTGCTTCATTTGGTTTCCTAGTTTATGCTTCCGCTGCATGATATTGAGTTGAATATTTCAGTAGTGTATTATTGTTTTGTGATCTATTAATCTAATTGAAATAAGGAAATCACTAGATAACAAAGTACCTAGGTGCTGGACTAAGAATTTCAATAGAAGATAACTTTGGTAACCAAAGGCATTTTCTTTTTGAAAAAAATAAAGTTGAACCCTTTTTAAAGGACTTAAACACCGAATTAAATCTTCTATCATATAAAAACAATATTGAAGACATCTATCATAATTTTATAACAATCCTCTCTATCTCCATAAAACAATTCTCTATCAAAGTGTTGTGTAAAAAGAAGAATAGAATTCCCAACCCTTGGTATGATAACGAGTGTAAACTTGCTAGAAAATCCATTAGGGATGCATGCAATGAGTCTTTGAAATATGATCAAATTAATAGATACAAATCCCTAATTAAAAGAAAAAAAAAAGAACTACATAAATAGAAAGAAAGAGAATATTTTGCACCTTTCTAAGCTAGATCCAAAGAAATTTTGGAGGCAAATTCTGACTCGTAAAACTAAAGAAAATGTTAATATTCCTTGACAGACTAGAATTCCTACCTTAAACATCTTTATGAAACCCATAATGTCCTTCCCAAATTTTTTATATAAGATGATGTTTTTTCTATAGAAGACATAAAGTTTGGGGTTAAGCGACTTGCAAATGAGAAAGCTAAGGACATCGAGGGATACCAATCTGAAATATTAAAAATTGGAGGGCCTATTTTGATTCCTCACATACACAAGCTCTTCAATTTAGTAGCTAAGCAGGGCTTCCCTAAACCTTGGAATCAAAGCCTCATTGTACCTATTTTTAAAAGTGGGGATAAAATAAATCCTTCTAGTTATAGGACCATTATGATTAGCCCCATTTTATCCAAGCTATATGGAAGTATTTTGGAAATGAAGATAAGCATATGGCTAGAAATCCATGGAAAAGGAGCTAAAGGTTGGGCCAGTTTTAGAGGTTATCGTTCAACTGTGGACCATCTTATCACGCTTAGGATCATTGCAAAGGAGTGTCACAACAATAAAACCAATCTACTTTGTTGTTTCGTTGACTTTAGGAAATCTTTTGACATTGTTCCTAGGACCAACCTTTTGAATAGGTTAGAAAAGATAAAAGTTCCCTCTGGTCTAAGAACTGTTGTGGTAAGGTTGTATGAGAACATTATTGCCAAGTTTAGGAGCACTGAGGGTTGATAAAATAAAACTAACGGTAATATAGGAGTCAAGAAAGGTTGTCCCTTATCCCCTACCCTTTTTGGCATTTACATTGAGAAGTTAGAAGATTGTTTGGAAGTCACAGGTTGTGTTGGACCAACTCTTGCTAGTACAATAATCATTTTTCTTCTCTATGACGATAATATTGTTCTTATGGCAAGGAATCCCTATGACCTTAGTAAGCAACTTAGAATCCTCTAGGACTTCTGCTCTAGTACATGTATGACTGTGAACACTAACAAAACAAAGGTTATGATCATTAAATCCAACAACATCACCTACCATAATTTTGTATATGACAATAATATCTTGGAGGAAGTTCCTTTGTACAAGTATCTTGGAATTGATATTCATCACAAGATCAATTGGAACTATAACATTGAGAAAAGGATAAATGGAGGGTGGAAAGCTTATTACGAGCTTGGAAATAATTGTAAATTAACAGACCTTTGTCTATGGGATAAGAAAAATCTCCTCTTTGAGACTCTTGTCACTCTTGTTATCTTATCTAGATGTGAAGTTTGGGGATGCAGTATTTCTCGAGAATCCTGGAGAAAGACAGAGTAGATGCAAAAGAATTTCATAACTTATAATCTCAAAATTAAGGGCAATACACCCTATCCTATGCAGTATTTTCCCCATTGAGAGAACGACTATGATTAGGTACTCAATGTACAAGAACAAGATAAACAACATGGATAACAAGAGGCTCCCTAAAATTGCTTCAGGCTCAAGCCAAAATCACCAACGAGTCAAGCGAGGATTGCATAATGATGCCAAGTCTTGGCTAAATCATTGGGCAATAAAGGAAGAAATTAGTCTGTAGAATACCAATGATATTAGAAACATTGTACAAGCTAAATTTAAGGAGAATCTATGGTGCAATAAAGAATTAAAGGATAAAGGAAAATTAAGATATTATAAGGAGGTGGTTAACCCTAACCTTGAAGATCAAAAGTTTCTCTCTGTTTTGACTAACGTAAAGAAAATAATCAATAGTGTTAAAATAAGGATTAATTCTCATGAGCTGCATAGTGAAACTAGGTGTTAGGCAATCCCCAAAACACCATGGCAAGAAAGAATTTGGCACCTTTTTGACGCCAAGAGGGTTGAAGATGAAAATCACTTTCTCCTATAATGCCCCGCGTATACCCAAATGAGATCCCAATCAGGGATGATTTTAAGGATGGAAAATTATTTTTAATTGTAGAAACCTTTGTGAATCTTACCAATCATTCATATTCCAACTATGAAATGTTTGGCGATATTTTTGTAAAAATATTCAAAATTCTAAGGATTTTATATAGTTTGTATAAAATTTGGCTATTTTTAAGGTAAAATAATTTTATCCTGTAAAATTTGGGCGAATCATTTTTAGAATAGCGAATATGTTTTTGGGGAAAACCTTGGAAAATTAGCCCATGAGCGAAATTTAGCCCCTAAAATAATCCATGATCCCAATTTCAAAATAATTGTCACAATACCGACCTTCCTAACCTTCTAAGTCATCAAAACTTTAGTGATCTTGGAATGCTAAATTCTTAATACTTTTCAAGCATCTAAATAACATTTAAAAAAAATCCAAGTAATCTCTTGTTTTTCTTAAGATCCATTAGACTAATTTTAATCTCAATGGATATTAACCACCATCATCATATAATTAATGTATGCATATTGATTTATAAATTAAGCTATAATTATATGTGCTTTATATTATTGTATGTACAATCACTAACAAATATTCAGACTACTCTTTGTTTTTCCATCACTACAACATTGGTTGAGATGAAATTTTGTATAACAAGGAGAAAATCACATAGAGGATATAAACCATTCATGGGAAAGAAAGATAAAATATTTTTTGAAAAACTATACAGAACGAACAATCTTTCTCTTACACCTAGAGCTCGATTGTTCATGAAAACATACCAGCAATTTCTTGACACAATGTTAGAAGCGGTCAAATAGTTTCATATATTTATTTATCAAATAGTTTCAAAATATTACTAATAATTCGAGAAGATTCTCTATATTTTTTAATCAAAAAAATTATTAAATAATTTTCATTACTAGAGATATTTTTCTATATAGTACCATTGAATAAGAAAGATGTCTGACACATTGTTGAAAAACACCTTCCACTATTGCTTCGAAGCACGGAAGAATCCATGCAGTGGATGCCCACTAAATTCAGAGTTTCATAAGATTGGATTTTAAATCCCATTCATAGAGTAACATCATGCTTTTTTTTTTAATTAAAAAGTAAGTTGTATAGTTTCAAGGCTACCGTATACGCTTAGAACACATTAACAAGGACAACAAAAATATCTTATTGAATTTTACACCCAATAATGATGATATTATTGAAAAACTCTTTTTTTTTTCTTAGTTTTTCCCATTATAAAACATAATGATGTAGAAAGTTTTTAATTATAATATTAATAGTTTTGATTTGGTTTTGGTGTTGATAGCATGTTATCAATTATTAAAATAAAAACAAAACCGTGTTAAAAAATTAAAACATTAGGATTATCACATTCTTAATGTAATGTCATTTTTTTTCATAAGGGTTGTTTGACAAAAATTAAATTAAAATAAAAAAATAATAATCATTCATTTTAATTATCATTTAAACTTAATTTAATTAACATTTTTCTATTTTATCTATTTCATGTAATAACATGAAACATGAGAAAACGATATTTTTGTTTCATATACAATTTTTTATTAGTCCTTGTCAAAGGCATGGGAATATAGCAATGAGTTTGCTATTGATTTGACATTAATTTGTTTTTTATTTTAAATTTGTATGTGAATTGTAACGTTTAGCTTATGAAAACAAATATATATTTTTTGATAAAATAAAAATATTTGTTTTTTTCATTTTTAATTGGCTAATATATTTCAAGTCTTATTGTTACCTTCAAGTATTTCAATATTTGAAATTAATAACATAATCAATAAACTTTGTTATAAGTACCATCTGTTTTTAAACTATTATTTTATTTAACCCTAAATAAATAATATTAAAATTCATATATCTATACAATATATTCTAATTGGCTGTATAAGTATTCCTTGTCTACATCATAGTTATTAAAAGCCAAATCTACTTATCACACCACTACAATAAAGTACGTTTCCAATTTCCCAATAGATTTCCCTATCCAAAATTGATTGAAAAGCATATTAGGTAGTCCCCATTCACTATTTTTTATCAATTGTGAATAAAAACAACGGATGCTTATTTTTATCAATTGAAATGATCCCATTCACCATTTTAGCAATATAAAAGTGTTTCATGAACACAATTATACCCTGTTCACAGAACCAAATAACTATGCCTCAGCTACATATGCTTCATAAAAGAATACTTCATCCCATTAAATTCAATTCGCATAGGAAGTAGTAAACTCGTAGTACCAAATATAAAAAACTAGAACATGATAGGACAAATAATAATCTCCAGCGTTTGCTTTGTAAAAAGTGGAAATAATGTTTTGTGTTGTATACACATTAATTTTGATAATACAATATTAATATTATGTAATGTAATAAATTTTATATAAATTAAAATATTGATAATACAATATTAATATTACAATATTAATATTATGTAATGTAATAAATTTTATATAAATTAAAATATTGATAATACAATATTAATATTATGTAATGTAATAAATTTTATATAAATTAAAATATATATTATTATGTAATGTAATAAATATTATATAAATTAAAATACATATAATAAATATTTTTTTTTATTTTTTTTTTATATTAAATTTGGTAATATATTATATAATATAATAATGATTATATAATTTTTTCTTTCTTTATTATTATTATATAATATTAATAATATATATTGTAAAATTTGAAAGGTTTAATTTTTATTTTTTTATTTTTTAAATGTGATTAACATTTGTTTTGTTCAAGAAAATTTAGGTTAATCTCAAAACTATATTAAATTTAAGTTAATCCAAAAACTATATAATTATACTAAAGTAAAAATATATTATACAACTATACTAAAGTAAAAACATGGCAAGAGATTTTGTCCAATACTATTTATAACAAATCTATAAACAATACGTCATCATTTTCTCTATCACAGTAATCATCATCATTAATAATTATACCTTAATCTACTTGACAGAAACTAAACTACTATGTAGCTCTTGTTATTTAATATAAATATACACTAACTAACCTTACTCTAATTAAGAGACATGATAGAGCAAATTTGATAAAATTATGAAATAGTGTGCACAAATATTCCAATCTAACATCTGTGTATTTGTTAAGAGAAAGAGATAAAAAAGGGGGACGTCCCACTTATTTCTCATCCATCTCCAATAAAGGAAGAATGAAATAACGAGAACGTGCCCACTTCCTATTTTATTAAAATGTAATGTCAGAACCCTTATCCCTTATAACACCTTTGTCTAGTCACTCTATCTACCCATTCACTTTACCAATTATCAAAATATTATTAATAATACTTTCATAATTAAAACACTATTTTTACACATTATAATGCATAGGACCACAAAATCAATTTTTAAGTTTGTATATAAAATAATTAGAGAGTATCGTGTTAGATTCTTTAAGGTTATCAAATAATGGAATAATCATTTATTTTTTATTATATATATATAATTATATATGTGAATATTTAAGTTTTATTAATAATTATTTTATTAGAAATAAATATGTTATAAAATAAGATTTGAATTTAAGTGAAAAAACATAACACCTTTTCTTTATAAACACTCAAATGATATCGAGGTAAGAGATATGATTTCTTTAATACTTTTCCAGTTTCAAATATTATTTTTTTCTATTATTTTTTCTACATGCTACTAAATTTCGAATTCTATCTTTTTCTACATTATAATGTTAAACTAAATGTTGTATTTTTATTTTTTTTTGGATATTTAATGAAAATATTTCCAAATGGTATTTTGTATAATTAATATCTTTAAGGAAAACTTGAACTCGTTTTCTTCACGTGTTTCAAATTTGGCTTTATTTTGGCCTTGTTTGATACATGAGAACTTTCTATATAAACCAAATGAACATAAATTTTTTTATTAAAAAGATGATTGGAATAAATTGTCGAAAACCACCCTCGGCTATTGCACCCAAATGCAAAAGAAACCATTTCTACATAGAAGATTCATATAAATAATATTTTAAATTATATATAGAAAGTGCACTTTAAATATTCCAACCCTCGGCTATTGCACCCAAATATAGAAAGTGCCATAAAACCATACAACTTTATATATATATATATATAAAGTTGTATGGTTTTATGGCACTTTCTATATAAACCAAATGAACATAGTTTTTCTTATTAAAAAGATGGTTGCACCCAAATGCAAAAGAAACCATCACTAAAGAGAAGATTCATATAAATAATATTTTAAATATAAGTTTTTATAAAGTTGGATATATATATATATATATATATATATATATATATATATATATATATATATATATATATATATATATAGGTATGGTTTTATAGGTATGGTTTTATGGCAGCGTATGTTCTTAGAATCATTGACAATGATAACAAATATAATTAATGAATTTTGTTTTGTCATTACAGTAGATTAGTGATATTTATTATAAAATTTGATTTTTGTTTAGTATATTTGTTAGTTTTTTTTGTTTTGTTTGTATAGTAGAATAGTGAATTTTTTATTAAAAAAATAAAAATTAATATATAAACCATGACGAAACGTAATGATGGAGAAAGTTATTCGGGATTGATGTATCATATTAATAATTATAAAAAATATAATATTGATTTGATCATGTGAATAATTAAAATAGATATCTGAAATAAAATATAAGAGTTATCACATTCTATTTACCTCCATATAAGACCACTTAAAGACATTGGCCATGTGTATTTTATGTTTGATTATTCTTTTTATAATAATAATAATAATTTATTTTTAAGATCACTGCCAAGCCACACCAAATTGGTGTATGAGACCCCCTTATTTGTGGGACAAGGGACCCCCCTCCGCCCAATGATTTGATTGGTAAAGTCTACGGAGGTATACATACTCTACCCCCATACATTATATAAAGTGATGTATAAAAGTTAAATATGGAATAAAATGTTTTTATTTTAATATTTTTAATTAAAATTTATTAATCAAATATATTTTAAATTGTATTGTAATTTATTAAAATAAGAGAGCATTTCTCATTGAAAGCACAATCATGATTAGGTACTTAATGTGTAAGAGCAAGATAAACAATATGGATGACAAGAGGCTCCCAAAAATTGTTTAGACTCTAGCCAATCACCAACTACTCAAGCACAAATGGCATAATGATGCCAAGTTGTGGCTAAATCAAGGGAATAAAAGAAGAAGTTATCGTGGAGAATACACATATGATATTACAAATATTGTTCTTAAGGAGAATACAAAAAATAAAATTAAGATATTATAAGGAGACGGTTAATCCTAATCTTGAATAGAAAAAATATCTCTTTGTTTGACTAGTGTAAAAAAAAAGAATTGATATTGCTAAAATAAGAACTAATTATCATGAGCATGAACGAATATGTAACCTTCTTGACACCAAGAGAGTTGAAGATGAAAAACACTTTCTCCTAGAGTGCCAATTTTGATCTTAGTGGACTTTAACCATCATCATCATAAGATATTTTTATGATGTTGATTTTGTGTGTTTTGTTTTTGGTTATTTTTTATTATTTAAAATTTTATGATGATGATGATTGTGAACATTTATTTGGATCAATTTTGGTGGATAGAAAAAAGAATAAAAAAATTGGTTTGATTTATTTTTAATACTTTTGATATTTAAATTAGAGTTAACATCTTTTTTTTAGTTTCTTAATTTTCTCTTATCTAATCATAATCTTAATTTCAATAAGAAAAAAACCCACTTATAATGAAAATAAAATAAAACATGTTAAACAAATTAAAAAAACATATATTTTAAAAAAATATTAAACAAATTATAAAACACATATTTTAAAAATATTTTTTTATTTGCAAGGCCTCCAAAGTAGATCTTCTTGACTTTTTTTTAATACATGGAACCTCTGAGTCAGCGTTAATTATAGACACGTGGATGGAGATTCCAAACCTTTACTCACTGACCACGACCGACCAACCAGCTCCGACCGTTCCGTCACGCTAACGTCAGCACCAGACTCATTTAACGGCGGCTGACGGATTATCTCTTTATAATTTCTACGAAGCCGTCACTTAAATATAAAATACTTCGTAATTAAAGAAAGCAGTCAAAATAACAGTGACGGGATGAGGTGGCATTGAAGTATTGGGTTAGATGCAAAATTATGAGAACAGTTGAGTCATACACGGAAAATAATGGATGTTACTCTGCCACCACTTACCACTTAAATGAAATACCTTGTAATTAAAGAAAGCGATCAAAATACTATTGAAGTCCGTGACGGCATGAGGTGGCATTAAATATTAACTTATGCAAAATTATGATAATGATTTTGTTTTTTTAAGTAAGAAAAGAAAATGATTTTAACGTCTAGAGGTTAACAATAGTTTATAGGACAAATCATCTCACACACTGATTTCTGCAGTTCAGCCTTTTTCTTGTTCAATTTGATGATGAGCTCCCCCAATTTCTTCACTGTTCCTTTGCTGAATAAGTTATTCCAAGAGCTAGCTGTAAGTATTCTATAAATTATAAATTACTTGTCATATGATCGAGCCATAGGTATGATAGATGGAAACCAACTCTCCTAAAGCCATAAGTGTGATAGATGGAAACCAACTCTGCTCCAACTTAATATTTAGTTTCTTATACTTCACAGGGCCATACAACCAAGTGTTTGTTGGAGCTATAGTCGTCATAGATGGAAACCAACTGTGCTTCAACTTAATATTTAGTACAATATATTTAACAAGGCCATACAAATAGATTGGTTCCTCCTTTGTGTATCACCCATACATATAGATTGGTTACTTTCATGATGGGTAGAAGTGGATGGATTGAAAGAAGGTAGATCCTCATCTCTTTTACCTAGTTGCTCTTTTTACTTACCCATACAAATTGGTACCTTTCATGATTACCTAGTTGCTCTTTTTACTTACCCATACAAATTGGTACCTTTCATGATTACCTAGTTGCTCTTTTACTTACCCATACAGATTGGTTCCTTTCATGATGGGTAGATAGATTGGTTCTTTTTATGATGGGTAGATGTGGATGGATTGAAAGAAGGTAGGTCCTCTCTTTTACCTAGTTGCTCTTTTACTTACCCATACAAATTGGTACCTTTCATGATTACCTAGTTGTTCTTTTGTCCATACAAATTGGTTCCTTTCATGATGGTAGATGTGGATAGACTGAGAGAAGGTAGGTCCCCCTGTGGATAAGGAAGCTCATGGGCACTCTTCTCCTCTTTTGTTTCTAGTCATTATAATATTTAACACATAGGAGTAGGTTAACTCTTGAGCAATCTTCCCTCGCGAGTGTTCTTTTTGGCACATCTGTGCTGTTTTAAATTTCTGGCCAATCCAGAACTTTGGTTGATTTTCTGAGCATCTGGGTTGGTTTAAAATGGGGTAAAACCCCCAAAGTAAAGTTTTGAAATGTATGAAACTTTGATTGTGGAAAACTTAAACTACCCTTGAAAATATGACGAGATTCAGGCCCATTTTTTTACCTTAAAAACTGATTTGTTTGCTACATGTTTAACCTACTCTTTAACACATATACTATAGCCTCCAAAGTCCCTTCATCTTCACCTTCACCTTTTCAAACATAATGGAATATTGGGTGTCGTTCAATCTGTCAGCATTGATTACAGACACATGGATATAAATTCGAATCTTTTACTTATTTACCGCTACTGACCAATCACGGCCTGTAATTCCGTCACGCCAACGTCAGCAACACAACATCAACATGAGTTAACGACAACGTGACTAACGGTTGCTTTATAATTTCTAAGAAGCCGTCATTTTGATAAAAGAATTCCACGAGAATGTGAGATAAGCAGGGTTCAAAATTGAGCACGTCACAACACGTCAGGAGCCTTCCAGCACGTCCCAGAAGTATGATGAAATATTTGCCCGTAAAAAAAAATTCTAAATTTTGTTTTTGCTAATTTACTGGGAAATGTAAATCGAAATTTAAAATTTCCTATGAAGTGTAAAATTTTAAAATCCCCATCATAATTTTTAGTTCGTGTGAATCGTCAGTGGAGCATGGTCTGTCATTGATCATCAATTTTAAAGATTTAATACTTAGTGGGTTGGTCATCAATGTTAAGAAGAAATTGGTAGATATTTAATTTACATTTATATGACTGGTGTTATGTCCACATAAATATTAATTTTCGTTACAGACCACATAATTTTTCATTGCCCTTTCTGTAACACCCTTTCTTACACTAACGCTCTGATACCAAACTGTAACGTTCCCGCCCATCAACCCCATGGTCGACCAACATTACTATGCGGAATAACAATCTCATGCTTGATTATATATATGACATGCATTTGAAACAGGTTAATCGCATTAAACTCAGAGTAACCATAAGAATTACTGCTATTATAAATAATCAATGGCTTTCACATTAAATCGTTTGTACAGTAGAATACATGATACTATAAATAGACAGACATGTAGAAAAGTAACTAAACATCATCTGGTACTTATCTTGAAACAGTGGTACTTCCACCAACCAGGTGCAGGCCTTCCACGAACCTCCCAGCCTTAGACCACACTGCTCATCAAGCTCAGTAGTGGGTCACCCTCGAGCTGGGACTAAGCTCCACCCCCAAGGCAAGGAATCATAGGCTAGGCTGAGGCTACAGGGAAAACACACAGTCACAAGGAAGGAATTCTCTCCCAAGAGCCACTCATACTCACTACCCACAGACTCTCCTTCCCCACATGCTTGTTCCATCCCAAGAGTATACACCTTCTCTGTCACCCAGACAATCCTTCAACTGCTAACCTCCCTTGCCTTGGGTTTCAGCAACAGACCGGACCGGAAGTCTCTGAGCTCTGTGGAAACTACAGGGTTCCTTCCAGGAGTTCTCTCCTTCCTCTACGCATTCTCTCACCTGGAGAGAGTCACTCACAGGTCAAGCAACCTGTTCATCCAACTTCAACCACCTCTCTCACCTGGAGAGAGTGTTGAACGACTGGCCAACAAGCCACACAGGGTCAAACACTACACGTCCACCACAGACAACAGAAATCCAGACCCGAACACACCAGGTCAGCAACAACCAGGTGCAACCGTATAACCAGGCTTAGCAGGAACGACACACTTCCGTTTTCTCAATCTGGCAACACAGGATAGACTCACGCTTTGGTTCTCAGGGATGCGTGACAAGTTTTCCATGCAGGGGTTGACTCAGACTCGACGGTTCAAAACAGAAGGGGCTATACCAGCTTTTCAGAAACAAACACAGGGTTTCCCCGAAATCAACACAGGCTTTTCCCACGATTTCATAATTGCACGAGGGTCTATTGCAGAGGTCAGACGAGCTCCCCCTTCAGACGGTCGATGGTGGAATGGGAAAATAACCCCCCATCACAGCTCATCTCATCCGTTTTATTTGCATGCACCTGGGTTGACACTTGTCACCCATGAAACTGCATGCGTTCCATCATCATGCATCCCCTTTGCACATGTTTTCCCCTTGCCAGGAACTTAGGATAAAAACATATAATTCACATGTCTTTTGGAATAATATTAAAATATTATTCCCAAGGACTTAAGCCCCTAGGCTTAACCCCTAGGCTCAACACTTAGCCTCTCTTCCCACCTTCCAGCCCTTAATCCCTTGCCCATTCTGTGGAAGCTTAGTCCCCCATTAGTCATTCATCATGTTCAGTCTGCACACGGCGATGTTTATATTTTATTACTGTTTTGCATAAATACAGGTACAAAATCAGGCTCTTGGCCTTCAACACTTAGGCTCTCTGGCCTAACAATCACATAAGCCCACTAGATTATATAAACTCGGCTCACCGGCCTATAAAACATATTTACAATTCATTTCATAAACAATATTTACAATAGGACTCGGCCTTGGGGACATTACAATCCCCCCCCCTTATTTCTGCAATGTCCTCAGTGGAACTTTACACTGCATCTGCAAGCTTTTCAAAATCTTCAAAAAGATGCGGGTACTCTGCCCGCATAACATCTTCATGCTCCCATGTCATGTCCTCAGGACCGTACCAGGTCCACTGGACCTTTACAAGTTCTATGGATCGATTCTGGAGCTGTTTTCTTTTTCTGTCCAATATGCGCATATGATGCACTTGCAGGACACCTTCTGGTTCCACCTGAATCACATTCCAATCAATAATATGATTAGCATCAGGTATATATTTCTTAAGCAGTGAAACATGAAACACATTATGTACAGTCATAGATGCAGGTAATGCAAGCATGTATGCAACTAGCCCAATCCTTTCCAGGATTTCAAAAGGCCCACAGTATCTTGCTGCCAACTTGGCACAACTTCCCAGCTTTAGGGAACTCCTGTTAGTTTTCACTTTCAGGAAAACATGATCACCCACTTTGAATTCTCTGTGGGTTATGTTCTTACCAGCATAACTTTTCTGCATGTCCTGGGCAACTTTCAAATTCTGTTTAGTTCTTATCATTTGGTCTTCCATCTCTTTGAGCAACTCTGGCCCAACTATTGCTCTGTCAGCTGGATTATCCCAGCTTACTGGAGTGTTGCACTTTCTTCCATAAAGTGCTTCAAATGGGCTCATCTTCAACGATGCATGATACCCATTATTGTAGGTGAATTCTACCAAATGCAGGTAGTCTTCCCATCTTGTTGGTTTGTCCATCACGTACATTCTCAGCATGTTCTCTATTACTTTGTTCACCCTCTCTGTCTGTCCATCAGACTCGGGATGATACGATGTACTAAAATTTAGATTCGTTCTGAATCCTTTGAACAGTCCTTTCCAGAAACTCGAGGTGAATTTCGGGTCCCTATCAGACACAATCGTCTTAGGAATTCCGTGCAAGTGTGCCCCTTCTTTTAAGAAGATATCAGCAACATCTGCTGCCTTGTGAGTGGTTTTCAGTGGAATAAAATTGGCAGCTTTTGTAAGCTTGTCCACCACAACCATGATCGAATCATGATGCTTGCTTGTTCTGGGCAATCCTGTAATAAAATCCATGGTCACCACTTCCCACTTCCACTCAGGAATGGGCAAAGGCTGCAACAACCCTGTTGGGTGCCTATGCTCAGCCTTAACTTTATGGCACTCCATACATCTGGTGATGTATTCAACGATCTCTCTCTTCATACCTGGCCAAAAGTAATGGCTCTTGACTGCTGCCACAGTCTTCTGATATCCAGGATTTCCAACATACGTCACATTATGCATTTCTTTTAGAATCGTAAGTTTCAATTCTTGGACATTGGGTATATACACTCTGTTTTTGTACAGAAGTAATCCATCAGCTTCCAAGGTGTAACTTTCCCTTTTCTATGGCCCTTCACTCTGTTGTAGCTTTGCTACCAAATCTCTGTACTGCAAATCTCCATTTGCAGCTTCCAAAATTCTATCTTTAATATCAGTCCTGTACATGCTAATAGCTGAAGCATGTAAGTCGTGCACTTTTCTGCTGAGTGCATCAACCACCTTGTTTTCCTTCCCTTTGATATGCTTGATATCAAAGTCGTATTCACATAGAAACTCCAACCACCTGCTTTGTCTAGCGTTTAAGGTTGGCTGCTCAAACAAATATTTCAAACCATGGTGGTCTGTTCTCAACTCAAATCTTCTTCCCATTAATGTCTCCATTTCCTCATAGCGTGGATGATTACTGCCAGCTCCAAATCGTGAGTGGCATAATTATTTTCATGCTCTCTCAATTTCCTGGACTCATAACAGATTACAAATCCATCTTGGTTGAGAACTCCTCCCAACCCTTCCTTACACGCATCTGTGCACACCACGAACTCCATGTTTGGATTTGTAATTCTCAGGATTGGAGCGTTGGTTAACAGCTGCTTCAATCGCTGGAAAATCTCTTCACACTCTTCAGTCCACTGAAACTTTTTCTCCTTCCTTTGCAAGGAAGTGATAGGGTGAGCTATCTTTGAGTACTCTGCGATGAACCTACTATAATAGCCCGCCAGACCCATAAAAGATCTAACTTCTGTCACATTCCTTGGCATTGACCATTCTTGGATGGCCTCAACCTTCTTAGGATCCACAACGATCCCTTCTTCTGAAATAATATGTCCCAAGTAATGGATCTGTCTTTGATAAAATGAGCATTTGCTCAATTTGGCATACAGTTGGTGTCCTCTCAACACTTGCAGCACCATCCTCAGGTGTTGTTCATGCTCTTCCTCTGATTTGGAATACACCAAGATGTCATCTAGGAAGACTATGACAAACTTGTCTAAATAGTTCCTGAATACACCATTCATCAAGCACATAAAAACAATAGGTGCATTTGACAGTCCAAACGGAACCACTGTGAACTCGTAATGATCGTACCTTGTTCTAAAGGTGGTCTTGTTGATATCCTCATCATTTATTCTTACCTGGTGATATCCTGATCTGAGATCTATCTTCAAAAATATTTTCGCACCCTTCAGTTGATCGAAAAGATCATCGATCCTCGACAGAGGATACTTGTTCTTGACAGTTACCTTGTTCAATTGCTGGAAATCAATGCACAACCTCAACGTCCCATCCTTCTTCTTCACGAACAGGACCGGGGCACCCCAAGGTGACACGCTGGGGAAAATGTACCCCTTCTTCAGGAGCTCTTCGAGTTGCAATTGCAACTCTTTCAGTTCTGGCATACTCATTCTATAAGGAGATTTCGACACCGGAGTTGCTCCAGGCATCAAATTTATAGAAAAATCGATGTCTCTCTTTGGAGGTAGTTCAGGTACTTCCTGAAATACGTCCTTGAACTCTGTGAGTACCTCATGGTCTCCAATTCTTGAGACTTCATCTCTGGATGCTTCCTCCACACGGGCTGCAAATAATTGACAGCCTTTCCTGTAACACTTCTGCAGCTGCATGGCTGAGATTTCTCTAAGAGCCACAACTCTGGCAATTCCCTGGATTGTTTTCCGATTTCCCTCCTCATCCAGGCATGTAAACCTCTTGTTATGACAGTCTAAGAGGGCATGGTTCTGGTCCAACCAGTCCATCCCAATTAAGCAGTCATAAGAGCCTAAAGGCAGAACATTCAGTTCAACGTTCGTGCTCAATCCATTCATGTCTATCAAACAGGATTTAACCAATTCAGTGACCTTCCTCTTGGTTCCTGTAGCCAATTGCACTAACCAAGACCTTTCATGTTTGCTTCTTTATAAATGCAAACTTTCCACCACCTTAGGATCTACATAACTATGGCTAGCCCTGGAATCAATTAAAATAATAAATGGTCGGTTGTTGATTATACCTTCCACTTCAATCATGTGCGATTGAAATTCTGCTTGCTTGTTTTCTAGGGCTGCGTAGATCCTTGGCATCCTGTTGCCCATATCCTCCACTGTTTCAGCTTGTTGAACATTGTGGACGGTTCTCGCTTTATCTTTTCTGTGGGGGCAGTCCCTGTACCTATGGTTCCCTTTACAGCCCCAACACTCCATAGGTGGCGGTCTTGGCATCTGCTCACTCACTTCAACCTTCCTGGGCTCTCTAAAAGATGGTTGTCCCTGATGACTGTTTTTGAAAAAAGGAGGCTTGTTTCCCTTCTACCTCTGCTCTTTCCTGAACCTCTTTTGATCATCCCAAGCCTTCCAAAAAGTAGGCCTTTCTCTTTGCTGTTCATATAAGTATTTTTCCCTTCTTATTGTTTCTTCCATAGTCTTAGGATCATCATACTGAATCCTATCACCAATAGAAGGTGGCAGTCCACTCAGATATCTCTGAATCTTGACAACCTCATCTTTGATGAACAAAACATACTTCAGTAGTTCCAAAAACCTTCGTTCGTATTCATCAATGGTCATGCTGCCCAACTTGAGTTCAAAGAACTCCTTCATATTTCTGTCATAGTACCTTTTGGTCAGGTATTTCTTCTCGAAATACCTCTTGAACTCCTTCCAAGTGATATCTTTCTCTTTGATCTGCTGCACCTGCACAAACTGATCCCACCACATGGATGCTTTTCCTTTTAGTTGATACATCACAATTCTTCCTTCTGCACGAGGGGAATAATTCTGCAGTTGGAAATATTTCCTCATGCCAAGCAACCATGTTTCAACATCTTCCTCCTTCTTATGTTCTCCATCGAACATTGGAGGCTTGATCTTGTTCATTTCTCCCTTCAATTCATCCATTCCAGATCTTCGGTGTTCTCTGGTAGGGGATGGGCTTGAACAACTGTGCGCTTCCCCGCTGGAATGCTTTGGGGAGCAATGATGATGTTTGCTATCACTCCTCGATCTTCTTCTCCTCTCAAGGGTCTGTTAACGGGTGAAATTAACCGTCTGTCAACTGGAAGAGTGAGTCCAGTCCGAGGTTGTCTAAATAACCCAATTCATTTGGTGTAACTCGTTCTGACGGGTTTAATGGCTCCATTAGCCAATCTAAGAATCCTAAAAGAAACGAATAAAAGAGAGATATAACTAACTAATTACTAAACACACTATATATATGTACATATGTTCAAATGTAACTATAGTAGTTATATTTAAGCAGAAGATATACAAGTCTCATTTATTTATATGATTTACAAGATGCAAGTTTTAATCAAAGCTTACAAAAATCGATGTGAAAAATGATTGCTTCTAGGAAACAGATAAAGAAAGCACATAAAAATATTTATTGTTTTTCTTTTATAAATTTAAAGAATCTTGCAAAAAAAGTTAATGAAACGTGAACATGTGGATAGTCAAAGTTGAACCATACATTCTAGTTTCAATGATATGTAAATGACAGAAAAATACAAAGAAGCTATCATGTCAGTGAATTAGTGAGGTGTATCCAATCATCTGCATGAGTGGTGAACATCCAACTGCCATGTCCAAAAGAGAAATCTGCAATGAACCTTATGATTGTTCTAAATAAATTCAGAACATGTATTGGCAGCTTAGGTTTTAATGACAGAAAATGAAACAAAAACATATACCCGTTATCTCATAATTATACATGATTACAGCAAGATAAATCTGGAAGCAATCTATGCATTTTATCATTCAATTTAAAATTCAAAGATAAATTTCATTATTTAAATCGAAGATATAATCACAACATTTTTATTTTGAGGAGCAAATGATATATGGTATTTATAATATAAACCTCCTACACATCACAGATCATTTAATCTAAAGATATCAGACCTACACATGTAACAGGATTAACGAAACATAAATAACAACATTATAAACAAAAGGCTAAAGCCAAAATGCATATATGTCGTTCTATTAAGTTTTTGGAATCACTTGTCTATTATGTAGTCCTGGAAGAAATTGTTTGGATAATAGACTTTAAAGATTGGAAAAATTAATACATAAATGATAATAATTAACCATGTATTGATTAAAAAGACCAAATCTATTTAAATCAATGCATAATCAATTATTCAAAGAATATGAATATATTATAATGAAAATAAAACCATTTTACTTACAGGACAAAAGCCATTAAGCAACTTGGAATTCCATATTCTTCTTTGAAAATATTCGTCCATTTTCCCAAAGCTTCCAACCATCCATTACTCCATTTGAAAATAAATAAAAAGTTTACAAAAACAATAATATACAAAAGAGAAAGGATTAAATCCTCCTCTCCAATTCTTGGCTCTCTTGGCTCTGATCTTTCTCATATATTTATAAAATGAATGAACAGTTTGGGCGTCACTATTAATTTTCGCCACCTGAAATTTGCCTCTAAAAGAGACTCAAATATCTCTCAAATCGTGCATTTGTTTGGGAAGATCTCTACGAGGAAGATAAATGGGTCCATTTTGGTTCTGGGTTTTCAACCGTTTCTTCAAATTCCTCACGGTTTGGCTGCAATCGGTTCTGCAAAATCGCCTGTCTGATCTTGACACCTTTCCAAATTTTATCTATTGTTGCTCATAAAATTATTTGTAGCAATTCAAAATTATTTTTGGATCAATCATCTTGAACGTATTTGGATAATAAAATCAAGCCATGATTAGATCCGTATCAAATATTTGATAATAGAAACCTGTGAAGCAAAAATAAACCTAAATTAATAACCTAAAAATTGTGAATAAAACAAAATCTAGAAAAATAAAAAATGAATTTAAACTAACTATAACTTATAAACAAACATTATTTATAATTTGTTTTCAAATATGATCTAGAAGCTTCAAGTT
>ML781028.1:205427-232343 GCA_009831015.1 Picea engelmannii | reverse complement strand
AGCAACATCTTCTAGAGAGAGAGAGAGAGAGAGCAACATCTTCTAGAGAGAGAGAGAGAGAGCAACATCTTCTAGTAAAATGGACACTATGGAATCAGTTATTTTGATTTAAGTTTAGAGTATGGTGACATGATATTTGGGTTTTATTTGATTTTATATAGACTTAGAATATAGAAAAACATAATGAAATATAAATTGATAACAAAAATTGAAATTAAAAATATTTGCAAGATTAAATCTTGGTAAATTTTATTATATTTATATTTAATAGTCCCTGCCGAAGGCCTGGGACTATAACAATCATTTTTTCATTGACTACATTTTTCTTTTTGCGTTGATAAAAAAATTGGTGTTGTTTTCCAAAGTTTAATTTTGTTGGGAGAAATCTAATTTTTCTTGCTCTGTTTTGATTGGTCCTTCAAAACAACATCTTATTTCTAGGTTGACGGTGGGAATTGACTATGTAATTTAATTATGCAGGTTTAGCGAATGGTTGGAACGATGCATGTACAAGTCTGAAGGATCCGAGACGATCACGATTTACAAAGATTGCTATGGTGTCAGGTGGAAATTCGTGGCATTTAAAGTGGTGGGCTAGACAAGATGCATATATATTTACTATACAATCTATACAATTATTTTAATAAATATGTATAAGTTATTGTGTTTCAATTGTTCATTAAATTTAGTACGATTCATAAATTTTGAAGGGAATTATGTGTACTGCTTGACATGATTCTCTATGATAGTTTTCCCAAATTACAAGGAGATTTAATTGAATTATTTTGTTCTAATGAATTGTTAAATTCTTTAGGTTTAATCACGATATACTGTTCTATAAGTCAGGAAGGTGAGGTTGTTCTGAAAGTTACAAGTGCTGCGGTGGGCGGCTTGGAAGAGATCTAGTTCTTTGGGCTTGTACAAATATATGAGAGTTGGCAAGGAGTCTTGTGCATCAAGTATCTTGCTTCTAACCAATTGGTTGCCATATTAATATATGTATTTTAGACAAGTGCAATTAGTTTCCATAGTTGTTGTTTGATAGAGTTTTCTTTGTGCATATTGTAGTTAGCTCTGTTGTGTTGCTGGTTTTTCCAGAAACAAGTCAATTCAGGCATCAGCTATTACAAAGAATGTGTAGGATGAAAACAATCAAAGGTGAATAGGGAGAGAAGGTGTTATGTTTTGAGGTTGTATTTTTGTCTTAATGTTTATGTGGTTGTTGTTTGATAGAGTTTTCTTTATGCATAGTGCATATACTTTTGCTGTGTTGCTGGTTTTTCTAGAAGCAAGTCAAGTAAGTTGGGGGTTGTTACAGAGACTATGTAGGCTAAAAGCAGTCAAAGGTGAGCAGGGAGAGTGTTAGGGACCTAACCTCCCTAATCCCTCACGTAGGTAGAATAATATGTTTTCCATGTAATAAAGGTCGATATTAATAAGGCCTAATAATAAGGAAGAATAAGTCAAATGTAAGAAGACCTAATAGAAGCTTCTGCTTCTAGAAAGATCTTCCTCTAGATTGTTCTTTTGGTAGATAGATTTAGTATAAATAGGAGTCAAGGTCATGACAAGTTTTTGTCTTGAGAATTATTGTAATAGAGCGCTGCTCTGCTAGACGTTTCCCCCTCGAAGAGGCAAGTGAACATTGTTTCCTATCAATAAAGGTATTATTTTGGTGTTGTGGATCCTTATATTTTATTGTTCCGCTATTATTATCTATAGTATTTTTGTTTTCTTCTATTATAATAGATCTGATACCTAACAAGTGGTATCAAATCACTTTCCTTGGCATAAATTGTGGGTTATTTTTTCAGGGTAGAGATGTGTTTTGATGTCTTAAAACTACAAAGATATATCGTTCAATGCACAAATCTGTGGTCGGGGAGGCATACACGTAGTAAATACAAGAGGTGTTTAAGCTCACAATGTTGGACGCCCTTGTAACTCTTGTTGGTACCACTTCAAGCGGTAGTGCATCAAAAAACACTTGTATACAGACTGCCCTAGGTATCTTGAAACCCTCCATAGATCAACTGATTGACCACCTAATTGCTATAGTTCCATTGAGAAAAACACTCGAGAAGATACTATCTAGTACTTGGGTAATTGGGTAGTACAACTAAGAGTACGATCTAACCTCCTTAGTTGGTTCCCTGAGATATTGGGCTGAGTACTATTGTTCGACCCCACATGTATATCAGAGAGCTATAACACAGGGAAAACCCTTATTTGTAGGAACCCTGAAAACCCTAACCTTTGGGATGGAAACATAACAGACAAGATCTATTTCCATGCAACCTTGCCTCCCGAATTCTGGTTGGGAAATTACTACACATTTTTTCTTGTCAAGAATTTGGGCATTTCAACATTACAATATTATTCAGATCAGAGTATAACTCCATAGGAGTAAAAAACAATTATGGGGCCTACCCTCACCCTTATTTGAGACCCATCCCATTGGATTCCTCTTTTCATTCTGACCACAATAATACCTATCTTTTTTCCACTTTTTTTTTTCTCTATGGTCTCAACCCCCTTCCAGCCCCCTTATTGGGGACCTACCCCATTGGATTCCCCTCTTCACAATAATCATCATGATACCCTTCACCTGTAATCCATTTTATATGTGGACCCACTTTCCTCTTTCATGTGCCCCCTTTCACCATGGCCCACACCCGCAACCAAGACTTGGAATCACGCCTCAATACCTTGTCATGTGATTTCCCTACAACCCAGAAGGAAGTGCAGCAAATCAATTCCAATATTACCACCATCAATGCCAACATGCATTATGCCATAGACACCAAAATGGAAAACCTAAAAAAAGACCTCTCTTCCCACATGGAACGCCATCTTGCAAGCTAGCTTGAATCCTTCACTGCCCAACTTTGTGCCAAAATGAATATTCCTAGAGACCTTACCTCATTTGACCAACCTTTGCACCCTGAAGGTGAGACTTCCTCCAATTCCCAAACTTTTTAGTCCCATCACTTTCAGTGTGACCTACGCCTTCCTAGAGTGGACATGAACAAATTTGATGTTTCAGATCCCATGGGCTGGGTCACCCAAATGGAACATTACTTATCTTTGCATGGCATTACATATGAGTTGGCCAAACTTTGTTATGGTGTTCTCCAATTGGATCTTGAATGCTGGAAATGGTGGCAATGGTGTAAAAAGTCATGTCAAGGGTATGTGGCTTGGAAACAATTTGTCGTAGATCTCGATGATCTCTTTGACACTGACACCCATCATTTAGGCCATTTGACCAAGTTGAAACAAACTGGCACAGTGGAAGAGTATATATCTTCCTTTGAGAAATTAGCTTTCATAACGGAGGGCATGATATATGGATTTTTTTAGGGAATGCTTTATCTATGGCCTCAAGGATGAAATTCGTGCCCATGTCCTCATGGCTCACCCTCAGACTTGGTTGGAAGCTACAAAACAGACCAAGGAAGCACAACAAGTCATCCCATCCCAAACAAAAAAAAAAACCTTTTATTCCTTGCCCTAAACCCACACTGATCGCCCTCCTACCACTCCCCTCAAGATCCAAAAAATGACTCCGGATGAAATGGTTGAACACGAACTTAAGGGTCTTTGTTATAATTGCGATGACACGTATTTTCTGGGGCACAAGTGTAAGGAACATAATATTTTTATGTCTATGTTAGAGGATGTTTTTGAAGAAGAGGAAGATGTTTCTCATGTACCTGAGCTACCCCACCAGATGATATTAATCATCCCTCTGATCCACAGGAAATTGAACCATTGATTTCTCTTAATGCACTCATGAGTTTGTCTACTCCCCAAACCCTCTAGTTAATTGGCTACATTAAGAACCAAAAATTCATCATTCTAGTTGACAGTGGAAACACCCATAATTTTATTCATCATCGCATTGCCCAAGAAGTCAATTTCTTTACCTGTCTAGTTAATAATTTCCAAATCATGATTTCCAATGGGGGTTCTATGAAATGTGGAGGGCGTTGCGAAAATGTGCACCTCCAAATTGGTCAGTACCACCTGAAATATCATAGTTTTCTATTGGAATGGGAGGTTGTGATATTTTATTGGGTGTGTAATGGTTACACACTCTTAGCCCTATCACCATGGATTTCTAGAAATTAACCATTCAATTCCAACAATAGGGCCAATATAATCAGTTCCAAAGCATCACAACATGGTCACCAGAGATCATCAGTTCCCATCGAATGGAAAAGATCCTTAGAAAAGGTCACTCTAGCATTATTTCCCAACTCCATTCCATTCACGTAGTTGAGACACCCTTTGTACATTCTTATTTCCAACATTTCCTCTCCCAACACCAAGCTTTGTTTCAAACCCCCTAGGGAATTCCCCCTTTGCGAGGTGTCCATGATCATTATATTCCTCAAGTTTCGAGTAGTCTTCCTCCAAATATTCTCCCTTATCATCATCCCCTCACCCAAAATAACGAAATTAAGAAGTTTGTTCAATAATTTTTGGAATAAAGAATTTCTTCACCGGAGCAACAAAAATGGGTAACAACGTTGTTTGGACATGATTATGAGGTCATATACAAAAAAGGAAAAGAAAATGTGGTGGATAATGCCCTTTCCAGGAAGTATGAAGAAGACAAGTCCCTTTTTTCCCTCTCTTTCATTGTCGTAGATTGGCTTCAGGAGGTTTGCTAGGAATGGTTGCAAGACCCCAAAATTTCAAGACTGATCCAAACACTGTAGCAAGATCCGTAAGATTCTCTAGGGTACTCGTGGCACCAGGACAAGATTTGTTATAAACGTCTTCTGTACTTAAGAAAATAGTCAAACCTTAAATCCACCATGCTCTTTGAGTTTCATGCTTCCCCTACAACTGGGAATTTTGGTTTTACCAAAACCTATGAATGGGTCAAACGCTTTTTTTTGGGATGAAATGAAACAAGAAATTCACACATTTGTGGCTGAATGTGATACCTGTCAACGCAATAAGGGAGAGACAGTCAAATCTCCAGGCACACTCCAACTTCTTTTGATCCCACCTACTATTTGGACATATATTTCTATGGACTTCATTGTTGGCTTAGCTAAATCAGGAAATAAGTCAGTCATCATGGTAGCAGTGGAACGTCTTTCCAAATATGCTCATTTATATGCTCTTCAACACCCATTCACAACATCCAACATGGATCAATTTTTATGGATAATATCTCCAAATTCCATTGCATACCTCATTCTATTGTTTCTGACCATGATCCAACTTTCACCAACACTTTCTGGAAAGAATTGTTTCGACTCCAGGGAACCCAATTGCATCTCAACACATCATATCATCCCCAGATTGATGGAAAAATGAAGTAGTCAACAAGTGTTTGGAAACCTATTTGAGGTGTTTTGCATATGATAGACAAAATTAGTTCAATGGTTACCCGTTGTTGAATGTAAGGTACTAGATCTATTATAATAGCAGAAAAACAAAAATATTGCAGAGAATAACAATGGAACAACATAGTATATGAAACCACAACACCAAAATAATATATTTATTGATATGAAACAATCTTCACTTGCCTTTTCGAGGGGGAAACCTCCAACAGAGAAACTCTCTATTACAATGATTCTCAATACAAGACTTCGCATTCCCTCGACTCCTATTTATTCTAAATCTATCTAACAAAAGAACAATCTAGAGGAAGATCTTCTAGAAGTGGAAGGTTAGATTAGGTATTCTTACATTTGACTTATTTTTCCTTATTACTAGGCCTTATTAATATTGGCCTTTATTACATGGAAAGTATATTATTCTACCTATGTGAGGGGTTAGGGAGTTTAGGTCCCTAACATGCCCCCCCCCCCCTAAAAATTCTCCTTGTCCTCAAGGATTGAGATGAGGAAATTGTTGCAGAATGGTAGCTGGCTCCTAGGTGGCATCTGCTGGAGTTGTATCTTTCCATTGTAATAACACTTCCTTGATGGCGTGATAACAGAGACATCGCTCACGTTGGGCCAATACTTCTTGTGGCTGCAACCATATGGAGCCTTCTTCATCCAACTCAGGAAGACTGGTTTAATTTTTGCACTTAGTTCCAATCACCTTCTTTAAGCACGAGACATGAAAAACATGATGGATCTTAGAATGACTAGGAAAAGCTAATTGATAGGGAACCTATCCCACTCGCTTGAAAACTATATAAGGACCATAAAATTTGGGCGCCATATTTTGACAATGGTCAACCTTGAGTGAAGTCTGCTTATAAGGTTGCAGTCGAAGAAAAACTTGATATCCTTTAGCAAATTGATGTTCTGAGTGACCTTGATCTACTTTTTTCTTCATGCGATTACGAGCCATTACCAAATTCTCTTTCAGGATACGGAGAATAGACTCTCGAATTGTAAGAGTTTGGTCAACTTCCTGGACCTTCGAGACACCAAGCATGTATGAGAGAAATGAAGGTGGATTTTGTCCATATACTGCTTCAAAAGGAGTCATGCAAGTAGCTGTATGATAAGAAGTGTTTTACCACCATTCATCTAGGGGTAACCATTGAGTCCATTGATTTTTCCTTTCAGATGCAAAACACCTCAAATATATTTCCAAACACTTGTTGACAACTTCATTTTGGCCATCAATCTGGGGATGATAGGTGGTGATGAGATGCAATTGGGTTCCCTATAGCTTGAACAATTCTTGCCAAAAATTGCTGGTGAAAGTGGGATCTCGGTTAGAGACAATAGAATGAGGCATGCCATGAAGTTTAAATATATTATCCATGAAAACTTGAGCCACTGTGGATGCGATGAAGGGATGTTGCAGAGAACATAAATGAGCATATTTGGAAAGATGATCAACCACCACCATGATGTCTGTCTTATTTCCAAATTTAGGTGGGCCCATAATGAAATCCATAGAAATATACCTCCAGATAGAAGGGGGAATTGGAATGGGTTGGAGTGTGACTTGGGGTTTTGAATGTTTCTCCCTTGTTGCATTGACAGACATCATATTCAGCCACAAAAGTGTGGATGTCCTATTTCATACCATCCTAGAAAAAATAACATTTGAACCTTTCATAAGTTTTGGTAAACCTTGAATTCCCAACTGTGGGTGAAGCATGAAGCTCATAAATCATTGTGTATTTAAGTTGTGACTGGGGGCTTAAATAGAGACGATCTTTTTAGTGAAGCTCATTATTGTGCCAAGAGTACCCTGGGGAAGATGGGGTATTTTCTTGCAATTTATGGATGAGGTGAGATATTTTGGGATCTTGCAACTATTCCCAGCATACAACTTGCTTCCAATCTGGTACAACAAAAGAGAGGGAAAAGATGGACCCTTTGTTTTCATATTTTTGGGAAAGAGCATCGGTGACCACATTTTCTTTTCCTTCTTTTCCCTTCTTGTAAAGTCTCTTTTTTATGTTGCTACTTCTCAATACATGATATATATGTTAATGGTAACGAAGTAAAATAACACTAATAACACTAATTCTCTGTAAATAAGGAAAATATAACATGATATCAGAGCTGGTTACCTTCATAATAGTTTTACCACTAGAAGAAGATCACTACAACAACATCTTGTAGCTGCAATACTTTGTCAATCTCGTTGAGCGCTATCCCAAGGATGTTGGGAATAATTCCTTCATAGAGCAGTGCACCCTAACCTAGCGCACCCCTTGAAACCCTCAACATGCAGTTTGGTGAAGTTTGAAAAATCGAGGTTTTTCAGTGCTAGGGTTTCTACTGGTGAAAATGTCAACCAGTATGAGAGTTGAGGATAGATTGTATGGAGAAGATAAATTCAGATCCTAGAAGCATAGAACACAACTCATTCTAGAAGAGAATGAATTATTGGATCATGTCAATACTATGCTTCCAGAACCCGAAGACGAAGAAGCAAAGGAAAAGTTCAAGAAGAATGAGGTCAAGGCCAAGGGGATATTGATAGACTCAATCAAGGATCACCTAATACCCAATGTATCGGAACTTAATACTACAAAGGATATGTTTGATTCCCTAACCAGACTCTATGAAAGAAAGAACACCATTCAGAAGCTTACCCTATGGCATCAACTCAGAAATGTGACTATGAACAAGTCAAAGACGATAACCAACTTCTTTACAAGGATCTCACAGATCAAAGACCATATTATCATCCATTGGAGATCCAATAGAATATGTTGAACTAGTAACCACTACACTAAATGGTTTCCCTCCCTCTTGGGACCCATTTGTCCAAGGAATTTGTTGTAGAAGAAAGTTACCCAAGTTTGACAAATTATGGGCAGATTGCTCTCAAGATGAATCTAGATTGATGTCCAAGAAACAAAAGGTAGATGATGAGGAAAACCAAGCACTTGTAGCAAAAGTGAAGAAGATAAAGGAAAGATAAGAAGGCAATCCAAGGAGGTCTAAAAACCACATCATAAGAGGGACGTGTCAAAGGTTCAATGCTTCAATTACAAGAATATGGGACATTATGCTGCACAATGTCCTCACAAACATGAGAAAGAAAAGGAGAACATAAGCTAAAGAGCACTCAAAGGCATCAAAGGATGAAGAATTTTTCTTTTAGACAATGGTGTTTTCATATAAACGATAGAAGGAAACTCAAGCATGACAACAACACCAGACTCTAGGTTTTCATATCAGGTTTGATATTTTATATTGTTATTGCTTAAGAAAGTATTGTACCTAGGATAACATTCTTTACAACTTTATTATTTTCTATTGTTATCAAATGTTTAGGTACACCTGAATACTATCAGTGTGATTACCATTAATAAAATTCCCATTGTTAATGATATACTCTTCTATAAGATGAAATTGATCTCCTATAGGAGATGTTCTTGATTACTAACCAGTCCATGGAGGTTACCATGGAAATGTTGTTCTTGTCTCTTGTACTAGGCAGGTCACATGTGATAGCTTTGAGAAGGAGCTATGGTGATGGTTGCAGGAGGGAACTATTTAGACAATCTCTAACCGAGACACAGAACTATGTACACCAACGTACACACCCATGTGAAGTAGAAGACAAAGAAATATTATCTCTTATGGAGATTGTCCGTGAGGAGCAAAAGGCTCCAAAGATGATCGTATAGTTAATTTAACCACTCTTCAGATCATCAGGAAGAGTCATTAGTGCAAGAAGGGATTACCTAGAAATGATGCAGTAAACAAGCATGTTATAATACAGATACATGGCATTAATAAGCCATACTATGAAGATAAGTAGATGACTCCACCAATGGTGAGGCAGATAGCCCCACCAAAGTACCATTTCAGAAGGAGCTAGATTTCAGAGGGAGTCAACCCTTAGGATATAGTATGGAGGAGAAACCTCCCAACATAGTCCATAGGAGATTAGACTTCATAAGAAGTCAACAGATGCAGGAGAAGCAGGTGACTCCAAATATTGTATAGACTCAAAGGGAGTCAAGCTTCATAGGGAACATGCATATTCAAAGTGAGCTTGATCTCAGAGAAAGTCAATGGCTTAGAGAATTTCATTCAGAAGGTATTCCCTCTCAAATTTAGATAGGAGAGAGAGACATATTTGAGGACTGACATACATATTCCATGAGTTGAGGAGGCTATATTGAATCTTCAGAGGCTTCTAGGAGATGTGAGATCTCCTGGGAAGATTCAATTTTCTTGATAGACCATGTTGCAGTGACAAAGGAGGTAGCCAGTCAGAAGGACTGGGATATAGATTTTGCCTCAGTTCCAAAAACCATAAATGTTTTCTAGCTATATGGAGCTGATGAGAAACATCATTGATTCAGATCCTTCCACCATTGAAGAAGCTGCTAAGAAGAAGTAATGGAAAGATGCCATGATGGAGGAGTATAAATTCATCATGAAGAATGATGTGTGAGAGGTGGTTTCGAGAACTGAAGGGAAGTCAGTAGTGACTTCCAAGATGGATTTACAAGATCAAGCATGCTGCAGATGATAGAATAGAGAAGTACAAGGCAAGGTTTGTGGCTAGAGGGTTCTCCCATAAAGAGGGAGAAGACTACGATGAAACCTTTGCTCCTATATCAAAATACACTTCCATTAGATCAATCATTGTGATTGCTTCCACAATGGGATGGAAATTACACTAGATGGACATCAAAACTACTTTCTTGAATAGTGTAATAGAGGAAGAAGTGTACACAGAACAACCACAAGGATTCGTGATCCATGGGAAGGAGTCCCATGTGTGCAGAATGAAGAAGGCCTTGTACGGGCTAAATCAAGCATCCAGGGCGTGGTATGAAAGGATAGATGGATATTTGATGAGCTTGGGATTTATCAAGAGTGAGGTAGATCCTAACCTTTACTATAAGTTTGAGGATGGATGCCCATTTATCTTGGTTCTATATGTAGATGACCTGTTTCTAATAGGAGACGAGAAGCTCATTGATGGGTGTAAGAGGGAGCTCACTTCAAAGTTTGAGATAAAGGATCTAGGTTTTATGAATTACTCCTTGGGATTGAAAGTGTGGTAGAGATTAGATCATATTTTCCTTAGCCAAGGAAAATATACTGTTGAGATCCTGAAGAAATTTGGGATGATGGACTACAAGTCCATGATGATAAATCTGAAGCTCTTGAGTGACAAATATTCATATTTGGTGGATCCCACAATGTACACACAGTTGATTGGATCCTTGATGTACCTGGTTAGCACTAGGCCAGATATATGCTTTGCAATGAATACCTTGAGTCAACACATGGTTGAACCTAGACAAGTACTTTGGATGGAAGCAAAGCATATGTTGAGGTACCTTCATGGTACGATTGGATATGGATTGAGATATCTAGGGTGAATATGCAAAGTTGCATGGATATAAAGATTCTGACTGGGAAGGGAGTGCAGTGGATTGGAAGAGTAATTATGGATGCTATTTTAGTTTGGGATTAGGCATGATCTCATGGTTGAGCAAGAAGTAGACATCCATGGCACTTAGTACATCATAAGTAGAGTATATCATAGTAAGTGTGGCAATCTATGAAGTAGTGTGGCTCTGGAAGTTGCTAATTGGGATATTTGATCTAGAATTGGAGCCAACTTTGATACATTGTGACAATCAAAGTTGTGTGAAGCTTGAGAACCATGTATTCCATGACAGATCTAAGCATATAGAGATAAAATATCATTACATCCAGGACATGGTGCAAAGAGGAGCTGTGGAGCTCTAGTACATATCCATAGATGAACAGATAGTGAACATTCTCACCAAGCCCTTGTTAAGAGTGAAGTATGAGTACTTCAAGGACAAGATTGGAGTGTTGTCAAATGTCCACCCTCATTGAGAGGGAGGTTTTTTGTTTCTTCTCATTCCGACTAACCCCTCTAGCCAAGGGTTCCCTGGATCAATCATGTGAGGTGTCTAAGGGGGTAATGCACTGTTAGACCCATTGAGAGAAGACACAACACATGCATAGTCGTAAGACTATGGTGGAGGTTGTGTGTCTCCGGATTGTAGATGTGTGCTACTTCGGTGGATGTGTTCCACTGGCGGAGGCTGTGTGACTCCAAAAATTATGTATGTACTAGTTCAGTGGATGTGTTCCACTAGCAGAGGTTGTGTGACTTCAGACAATAGTTGTCTGCTACTTCAGTGGATGTGTTCCACTGGCAGAGGCTGTGTGGCTCCAGACAATAGTTGTGTGATACTTCGATGGATGTGTTCCACTAGTAGAGGATGTGTGACTCCGGATAGTAGCTATTTGCTACTACAATGGATGTGTTCCACAGGTAGTGACTGTGTGTCATTGGATTGTAGTTGTGTACTACTTGGCAACAATTGTGATCTATTGGATGACATTGTAGTAGTTGTGTGCTACTAGCTGATTTTCATGGATATTACCAGATTGTTTGGATGTAGCTGTGTGTGCTAACATTTGATCGCAGAGACTGTGCCTGATGATTCCAGCTACTGAAGGAATTGTAGCAACCTTGTGTTTGCTAGAAGATTGCAGAGTAGTCAATGGACTACCAGATGACGACATCGTTGAATATGCCTCATTAGCTAAGAGGGATTGTTGATGTTTTGGTAGCTGTGGGAGGATATTTCTCTCCTAGATGACCTTTCCTAGATGTAGAGAATATTCCGGAAGCAAGATATCCATTGAAAAGATATTGAAATACCTTAGAAGAGAATTCATCCCAAAATAATAAAGTAATAATGAAAAGACACCTTCCCAGAGAAGAAGTCGACCCAATCTAGTGGCCAGAAAGACTATAAATAGAGGACTTCTTGGCTCATTTGTTCACACACACACACACACTCTCCCAGCTACACAAAAGCAAGGTGAAATTATGGAGGAAGTGATGCAGTAGCTGCAGCTAGACAATTTATTCTTACTTAGTCTTTTTGGTATCTCTCTCTTGTGCGCTACTCCTTGAGGAGGTGCACTACCTTTGTATGGTGCTATTGCTGTAGCTGGGATGGTATTTATGGTTAAGCTAGAACTTGTGCTAGGGTTTATCTTATTGTACTTTCTTTGTGAATGAAATCTGTCTAAGAAAGGTTTCTGGTTTTTTCCCCATTTGGGGTTTTCCCAAGATAAATATCTTGTGTTCTTTTTTGTCTCTTTTTGATGTTGCTACTACTTAGTACATGATATATATGTTAATGGTAACGAAGTAAAAGAACACTAGTAACACTAATGCTACATAAATAAGGAAAATCTAACATACACCAAGTACCTTATTTCTTGAGTACCATGACCATAGGAGAAGAATAGGGGTTGGTACTAGGACGAATAACACCCGCTTCAAGCAATTCTTGCACCATCTTCTCAATTTTATTCTTTTGGACAAAGGGATGACGATAAGGGTGAACATTGGGAGGGAGACCGTTGGGGATAAGTGGAATGGAATGATCATGAACATCATGGGAAGGGGGAATTCCATGGCGAGTGGAAAAAACAACTTGGTGTTTGGATATGAGAGATTGGAGGTTAGGATGCACAAAGGGTGTCTCAACTGCTTGAATAGAATTGAGTTGGGCGATAATACCTCAATGAATGTTTTTGATAATCTTTTACATGCGATGGGAATTGATGATCTTAGGGGAACCTGCTACAATTCCTTGGAAGCAATATTGTTGTCCCTCCTATTGGAATTGCATGGTTAATTCCTTAAAATCCATGAGAATGGGGCCCAAAGTGCATAACCATTCAACACCTAGCATAATGTCACAACCTCCCATATAGATGGAAAAAATACGATATTTCAGGTGGTACTTCCCAATTTGAAGACATACATTTTCACAATGCCCACCACATTTCATGGAACTGCCATTAGCTATCATGATTTGAAAATTGTTGATGACATGAATATAGAAATTGATTTCCTGGGAAATGCAATGGTGAATAAGATTATGGGTTCCTCCACTATCAACAAGGATGATGACTTTTTGATGCTTAATATAGCCGATGATCTTGAGGGTTTGAGGAGAAGGGAAGCTCACGAGGGAATGTAATGAAATCAATGGTTCAACTTCCGATGGGTCAGCACACATAGTAGTAGCACCGGGAAGAGGTATCTCTTCAACATGGGAAATTTCAACTTCCACTTCAACAACATCCTACGAAATGACCATAAAAATATTTTTTTCCTTACACTTATGCCTGGGAAAATATTTTTCATCATAATTATAGAAAAGACCTTTGAGTTGGAGCTTAACCATTTTTTCCCATGTTAAATTTTGGACCTTGAGAGGAGTGTCCTGAGGGGCAGGTGGGTTGGGTTTAGGGAGGGGAACAAAAGTGGGTTTTCTGTTGCGGGCCATAATGACCTGTTGTCCCTCCTTGGCACACTTAGTGGCTTCCAACCAAGTCATTTGGCAAGCCATGAATACCTAGGAACGAATTTCATCCTTGAGGCCATTGATAAAGCATTTCCTGAAGAAAGTGTTTGTCATTCCCTCCATTCAAAAAGACAAATTCTCAAAGGAAACAATAAAATATTCTACTGTGCTAGACCGTTTCAGCTTGGTCAGATATCCTAAATGGTGGGTGTCTATGTCAAAGCGTTCATACAACTCAACACAAAAAATGTGACCAAGCAACATACCCTTGGTGCACATTGCGACGCCATTGCCACCATTTCCATATTTCTGGATCCAAATAGAGAATTCCATAACGAATCTTGGTTAACTCATCAATGATACCATGTAGGGAGAAAAAATGTTCCATTTGAGTAACCCAGGCTTGTGGATCCAAGCCATCAAATTTTTTGACCTCGAATTTGGGAAGACATGGGTCACGAGGTAGGTAGTTGGAATGAGAGGGGAGAGGTTGATTTGAGTCAACACCTTTAGTATAGAGAGGGGGTTCAGAGGAGGCTGTAGCCTAGAATTTGGTCATGAATTAGTGGAGCACAGAATGGATGGAATTAATTTGGCCACCTAGCTAGTATTTGAATTCACCAATGGTGCTATGGATCTGGTCTTGGATGATGTCTATTTTTTCATGAAGGGCTAGAATGTCCTTGTTTACTCTGTCCTGAAGGGAAGCCAGATCAATACTTAGTTTTAGATTGGTTTCTTCTTGGCGGTTGGGAGCCATGATGGAAAGTGGGGTAGGTCCATCGGGTCAAAGAAAGAGTTTAAAATGATAGGTATGAAAAAGATCAGGGTGAAAAGGGGAATCCAATGAGATAGGTCCTTAACAAGGGGGTCAGAAGGGAAGCAAGACCACATGAAAAAAAAGGATGAAAAATGACAGGTATCACTATGATCAGGAAAAAAAGAGGAATGAAATGGGCTAGGTCTCAAATAATAGTGTGGGCATGCCTTGGACATTTGTTTTTACTCCTACGGAGTTATACTTCGATATGAATACTACTGCAATGTTGAAAGGCCCAAATTCTTAACAGGAAAAAATGTGTAGTAATTTCGCAACCATACTGCAGGAGGTAAAGTTGCACGGAAATAAATCTTATATGTTCTGTTTCTATTTACGTTCCATGGGTTAGGTTATTCAAGGTTTCTATAGACAAGTGTTTTCCTTGTGCTATATATCTCTGATATACAGGTGGGTTCCAATAGTAGTACTCGGCTCAATATCTCAGGGCACCAACTAAGGAGGCTAGATCGTTCCCTTAGCTGTACTACCTGACTAACCAGGTACTAGAGAGTATCTTCCCAAGTGTTGTTCGTGGTGGCACTATAGCAGTTAGGCGACTAATTTATTATTATCTATGGAGGTATTCATGATATCTAGGTTGATCCGTATACAAGTGTTGTCTGATGCACAACCACTCAAAGGGGTTCCAACATGGGTTACAAGGGTGGCCACCAATGTGTGATTAAGTACCACATGTAGTTCTTATGTGTATGCTTCCCCAATCGTGTATTTATGCACTGAATGACAGATCTATGTAGCTTTAAGAGGCTGGAATACGTCTCTACCCTGAAAAAAAATAACCCACAATTTTCTACCAAGGAAAGTCCTCTGATACCACTTGTAAGGTACCAGATCTATTATAATAGAAGAAAAACATAAATATTGTAGAGAATAACAATGGAACAACAAAGTATATGAAACCACAACACCAAAATAATATCTTTATTGATATGAAACAATGTTCACTTGCCTCTTCGAGGGGGAAACCTCTAGTAGAGAAATGCTCTATTATAATGATTCTCAAGACAAGAATTCTCATGCCCTTGACTTCTATTTATACTAAATCTATCTACCAAAAGAACAATCTATAGGAAGATCTTCTAGAAGCATAATATTTTATTAGGTCTTCTTACATTTGACTTATTCTTCCTTATTACTAGACCTTATTAATATTTGCCTTTATTACATGGAAAATATATTATTCTACCTACGTGAGGGGTTAGGGAGGCTAGGTCCCTAACCTTGAATGGTGGTACAACACTTCTTACCACACTGACACTCACATGACTCCTTTTGAAGCAGTCTGTGGAAAAAATCCACCTTCAGTTCTATCATACATGACCGGTGTCTCCAAGGTTCAACAGGTGGATCAAAATATTACAGTCCTTGTGGCCATCCTCTGTACTCTCAAATAAAATTTGGTCATGGCTTAGAATCGCATGAAACAATAAGAAGATTAGGGTCATTCTGAAGAAGAATTTTCTAAAGGGGACCAAGTGTTTCTTCGTCTGCAACCTTATAAGAAGAATTCACTCAAATCCCAACATTGTCAGAAACTCGCCGCCGAATTCTATGGTCCTTATCATATTCTCAAGAGAGTGGGGCCAGTGGCCTACCAGTTAGAGTTTCCCAATCACTCTAAGATCCACCCTATTTTTAATGTTTCATGCTTAAAGAAAGTGCTCGGCACTAGGTTCCATACTCAGACCAATATACCCGAATTCGATGAAGAAGGTTCCATTTGGTTACAACCACAAGTTGTCTTAGACCAGTGCGAGCATTGTCTCCGCTAGTGCACTATAAAGGAAGTTTTAGTTCAGTGGAATGCCACACAACCAAAAGATGCCACCTAGGAGCCGACTACCATTGTGCAAAAATTTCCTCATCTCAAGCCTTGAGGAAAAGGTTGTTTTTAAGGGGGAGGGAATGTTAGGGACATACCCTCCCTAACCCCTCATGTAGGTAGAATGCTATTTTTTCCATGTAATAAAGGACGATATTAATAAGGGCTAGTAATAAGGAAGAATAAGTCAAATGTAAGAATACCTAATAGAATCTTCCTCTTCTAAAAAGATCTTCCTCTAGATTGTTATTTTGGTAGATATATTTAGTCTAAATAGGAGTCGAGGGCATGATAATTTTTTGTCTTAAGAATTATTATAATAGAGCACTGCTCTACTGGAGGTTTCCCCTCAAAGAGGAAAGTTAACATTGTTTCCTATCAATAAAGGTATCATCTTGGTGCTGTGGTTCCTTATATTTTATTGTTCCGTTGTTATTCTCTGTAGTATTTTTGTTTTCTTCTATTATAATAGATCTGGTACCTAACAACGAGAAGGTGTGTTGTTTTGAAGTTGTATTGTTCACTTTTTTTTTTTTAGTTTCTTAATGTGTTTATTTACCATGTCATCTATTATGGTTCAAAGAGACAGAGTTGTTCTGGATTTGCAAGTGCTGGGAGTGGCGAGCTCCAAGAGTTCTAATTTTGGGGTTGTGGAAATGTGCACCAAAGTGTAATAAATCCTCTACATTGTATGCTATATGCCAGTGAAGATTAGGTCATGATTCTTATTTTGTGTTTCCCTATTGTAACTTGTATTTTTCTTCTTATTTTGCAGTTGATTGATGTTAAGTTTTAATCTTGTGAAGTAAATCAATGCATACAGAGTCTTAAGAAAATAAAAAATTAATCAATGACTCATGTACACAATACACAGAGATTTAAGTTGGAAACCATTAACTGGGAGAAAACCAACCTTCCTTGGTGCTACACCTTTCAACTCTTCATTGTATTAATTTCACCATTCACAATACAATATATACAATATTTTTGGTATTTCGTAGCGACCAAAACCCTAATCCCTTAATTCGAGTTTAATTTAGAAAATCGCTAAAAATAAAAAATCCACTAAAATAAAAAAACCGCTAAAATAGGAAGTTGGGATCACCAGATGCAGTTGTCGAATCTAACACGCCCACACACACATGTGAAAATAATATAACACATACCCAACATTCTCCTTCTTGTTGTTTTCTTTGCATACAGGGGTTCACAAGATTACATAGTCAACAATCCAGGGAATCAATGCCCATTGTTACTCTACACCAGGAGAACTTCTCTATGCTCACATAATTTGTCAATGAATCTGCAACATTCTTCAAAGTGACATGCTTTTCTAGAAACACTTTCTTTTCTTCAACCATGTCTCTCAAAAAGTGATACTGAACATCAATATTCTTTGTCTTTGAATGATAAGCAAGGTTCTTTGCCAGGAAGATTGCACTCTCATTGTCACAATTTAATCTCACTGCTTCTTGTACCAACCCAATACTTGAACACAATCTCTGTAACCATATTGCTTCCTTGCTTGCATGAGTGGCTACTATGTATTCAACTTATGTAGTTGAGAGCGCCACTACAACCTGTCTTTTTCTCATCCAACTAATTTCTCCTCCAAATAGGTTAAACACATACCCACTTGTAGATCTTCTACGATCCAGATCTCCAGCCCAGTCTGCATCAAAAAACCCATGTATGTTCAACACTCTATCCAATCCTGCTCTTCCTTGGTAGCACAATCCATAATTGGTAGTTCCACGTAAATACCTGAAGATTCGCTTTAGTGTTGTCCAATGCTCCTTCCCTGGTTTTGACATATACCTGCTCAAAAGTCCCACTGCATGTGAAATGTCCGGTCTAGTACAGACCATTGCATACATCAATTTTCCAAATGCACTGGCATACGAAACATGGGACATGTCCTCTTCTTCTTCCTGTGTCTTGGGACATTGATATGTAGATAACCTTACACCTATAGCAATAGGAACCTTGACCGTTTTTTATGCAGGAGCATCGCTCCATCTCAACACGTGCCATCAAACTAACATGCGTGGTGCGCATTCAAGGAAGGAGAGGCCCCGCCCTCTCATTTTTGCCTTGAGAATCCAAGGCGTGATCCAAGAATTAATTGAAGACAAGCTAGAAGAGCCAGATTGTTCTTTCATACAAGATGGAGATAAGGTCACCATTAATAGGCCAACGGGAAAATGGATCTACATCCAATTTGGAGCATAATTGCCATCATTGTAATTTGACCTTTCGATAAGCATTAGGAGTGGTGATTTGACACCATTAGCTGGCTTGCAAGGGATGCTCATTTGAGCCCCTCTTGTATAAATCTTTGTAATTATTGCAAAGTAGAGGTTAGACGATAGGAGGTTAACCAGGATAGAGTTAGCTAGGAGAAAAATACAGTGAGCCGAGACTCAGTTGCAGCTCAGACTCCACCATTGTAAATTGGCATTCCATGACCATTAATAGAAAATGAAATTTTTTCTTGTTTTACATTTCTTTTCAATGGATGTTGTGTTATGAATGTCTTTTACATGCATTTGAGTTGTAGATGGATGTTAGAAATTGTATGCAGGGATAAAGAAACATTTTTCTATCCAAGAGTGTGTTGAGTTAAGTCTGGTTCTCTATGCTAAGTGGAAGGAGTGCGCAAAAGAGATTGGAAGCTCTGTAAGTCGACGCAAGGAGTGCGTGTCTAAAATCAGTGGATTCAAAAGAGAAGTTTCTAGGAGGGCACACCAGATAAATTTACAGACTCAGGGAAAAATTTCAAGGAGGTTAAGTCCCTTGAAAATAAAGACTGTGGAGAGAGGAACAGTTCAGAGTTACTAAACACTCTGGAATAATCTATTAGGAGGGCATCGAGCTTGCGTGAGCATACCCAGGAACTACACTGTTGAAGGTGTAGAAGAATCCCATAATTGTTGAACATTCTGGTGAAGGAAGGCTTTGCAAGAAGTGCATCGACAAAGGAAAGGAGATGCCCTAAAACCTTTCCATAAGGCTAAGGGAGAAGCCATCGAAAAGATGAGCCAAGTGCAAGGAGTCAGACTAAGGTGTTGTGAATTCACCTTATAATCTCAAGAGGAAGGGCGAGAAGTTGCTAGGAGGGCACGAGAAGCTCACAGAGTAACTTGGAACCTTGAAGGTGCTCAAGCCGAGAAAATTCACATGAGAGTTGCAGAGATTTCTGGAAGGAGTGCATAAATACTTCGAGAACAACCTAAGTCTCAAAAGGAGAATTTTATGCTAAGTGTGCAAGGGAGTCGAGGACTTGTTGAAGTCCCAAAGACAGAGAAGTCATCCATCATCAAGGAGGATATAGGTGGCAGAATATCAAGAAGTTCGGGAGCAGGAACTTCAGAAGGTCTACAGAGAACAACCAAGAGTCTTCGTGAGGTCACGAAGAGCGAAGAAAATATTGGTCGTTCATTGAGGAGGACACGTGGAGCAGGGCCAACACATTGCTGATTCAAAAATTGGAAAAAATAGAGGTGGGAGGAGAGAGGACTCGCAAAGTCCAATCTCACGATTCGATCATATCCGTTGATCACGGGAAGAATGAGGGTCATAGATCTGGTCTCGAAGAGTTCACCAATTCGGAAGTCGAGAAGGATGAGGAAGAAATTCATGAAATTCCTGAAGTGTGGGTTCGCGAAGGGAGTTGACCCACGGTCATAAGTTCGTGGTCACATCAACAAGGAAGACTATCCCCGAGAGCCAGTGTCGCTAGCGCAAGAGCTAAAAGCGCTAAGGAGAGGGTCCGCAGGTGCCACATAGTGGGTGCCGAGGAAGTAAAAAGGGCCTGTGTCAAGTCAAACAGGTTCCATCAGGAGCCCGACAAGTCATTCGATTCGACGACTTGAATGATCCTAGATCGGGAGGTCGTGCTAGCCCAAAGGAGGAAAGAGGGGTTTGTCACCAGTTTTACTTCCATGCATATTAAACCTCTAGAATATCATCTCAACATATTTTCTTTGTTTCAACCAGAGTTTCATGTTTGCACGATCTCTTTTAATCTCCATTCCCAGAATGAATTTAGCAGCACCGATATCCTGTATGTCAAATTTGGAGGATAGCTATGATTTCACCTCCTTGATAACATCCATGTTATTTCCTACCATCAACATTTCATCAACATGTCATCAACATACAACACTACATAAATTAATTAATTACCAACTAGCTTGGAATATACACAATGATCATCCCTACTTCTCACGAATCCCAATCCAAGGATGTATGTGTCAAACTTTTGGTACCACATCCTAGGTGATTGCTTTAGACCATATAGTGACTTCTTTAGCTTACATACCAACTCTTTCTTTCCCTTCACTACAAAGCCTTATAGATTCTTCATGTAGATTTCTTCTTCCAGATCCCCATGTAGGAATGTTGTCTTCACATCCATCTATTCCACTTCAAAATCAAAAGAAACAACAATAGATAAAAGGAATCTAATAGAAGTTAACTTGGAAACACGAGAAAAAATCTCCCCAAAGTCAATTCCCTCTACCTGTGAATACCCTTTTGCTACTAACCGAGCTTTTTATTTCTCCACTCTTCCTTCTGCATTAAACTTCTTCTTAAACAACCATTTTCTACAAACAAATTTTCTTCCAGCTAGAAACTTAACTAGATCCCATGCCTCATTATTATCCAAGGCATCCATTTCTTCAACCATGGCCTTCTTCCAGAGTTTACTATCCTATGAATTCACTATTGTTACACATTAGTTTGGTCACCCCAGTGATTGAATGATGATATGTGCATAACTCAATTCTATGTTCCCTAAAGATAGTAAAATGAGACTTTTTCCATGAAGTGAATCATCCTTATTTCCTTAAAAACCATATCAAAATATATCGTCACACTTTGCTAGATGCTTGGGGTGCGACGATGGTTGATCATCGCATGCTGCATCAAACTGGACTGCGACATCATCGCAGGCTGCTTGTGCATAGGGTGCGGCGATGCTTAAACAAGAGAAAAGGGTGAAATTTGTGAAGGTTCTAGAAGGGAATCTTCTAGAATATGAGGTGGCCTCCGATCAATTTAGATCTTACTTGCTTATCTGATTTAGTGGGATCATCCTAATCTCCTCATCCATCCCTCTTTCATCCTATAAATAGAGGGATCTCTCATGGAAAAGGCTAAGGATTGGTTATGCATGAATAATTATGCTATAGATTATATTGGATATAACTTTTCTTTAGCTCTCTAAGTCAGTGTATGTGTTGGAGAAAAGATCCATTGGAAGTGACCTTGCAACATCAAGGCATAGGTTGTATTCTCCACTTTCCTTTAATATAATGCAACAATACACTTCTTCCCTATAAATGTGTCTTTACTTTTATTGTATAACTGCTTGATCTTATACATAGAATTCATTGGAATATATATATCGTTGTTCTTTCTGTTTGTTGGTTTGTGCTTCTTAAATAGGTCCACCATCCCAAAAATACAAATATGGAGTGACAAGGACTACACTAGCGAGGATCAAGCATTATTTAAAAGGTATGTCATTTGTCCCTCTCTGAACTAGTTTATATGACAATGAATTCTAAGGTGAAGTTTGTATTTTGCCCTGTTTTGTTCTAGCTTCCTGTTGAAGTGAGGGATATTAGTTTGTGTCCGCACTTACCGATTTGTCCGATAACAAAATTGGTGAGTACCTCTTTATTTTTACACAAGATTGAGGAGGATAACATATGCTTGAAATGTAATCTCATCCTTCAGATGATTCCCTTGAAGTATGTTTAACGAAACCTAGGAAGGAGTGGTTCAGTCCCATATGGGCCTTTCAATGTTTGTTTTACGAGTCCAAAGAAAGAAAACTCAATGGTTTTTCATATTTAGAGAGTTTGAAAAACACTTAAAGGAAACTCCAAAATGTCCTTTCTTCATAAAGTAGTCTAATGAGACCGAAAAAGAGATAAACTACCACTCAACAAACGTTTTCTTCAAATACTTTAATGAGCGTGAAAATAACAAGATTGCTCAACAATATTTTCATATTTAGAGAGTCTGAAAAGAGCATAAAGGGAACTCCAGGGGTTACCTTTTTTGTATAACCTTTACGAGTTCGAAAAAGTGATAAAAGTTTACTCGGTCACATTCTCATTGATTTATGAGCACAAGAAAGAACAAAGACTAAGCTCAAGATTTTTTTCATTTTTACGCAAGATTAAAACAAAACAAAACTATGCTTGGGATATATTTTATTTTTTCACAAGATTAAAACTAAAAAAAACTATGCTTGGACCTGGTTTCATTTTTTCACAAGCGTGAACCAGAGGAAACTATGCTTGAGGTAGGTGGTTTCATTTTTACACAGGATTGAACGAGAGAAAACTATGTTTGTGACTTCCCAATGCATTATCCAGGGATGGTTGGTACTCAGCCCCCAGCTGAAGAAACTAGCGGCTTAACTTCAACATGAAGTCCAAAGGCTGTAAGCATTGCCCCCCAAGCTTCGTTTCATCCAACAACATAGGCAGATGAAATGAAGCTTTAAATACTATACGTAGCGAAGTACTTGACTCAATCAAAGAGGGGAGAAATCTATTTCATTTTTTAACGAGCTTTCCACAGAGATGAAAAACCATGCTCGAGAATCTAGGTTCAATGCCCAAAACTATGTTTCATTTTTAAAAGAGCTTGACACAGAAATAGGAACTATGCGCGTAACCTTTGTTTCATTTTTTAACGAGGTTTCCATAGAGATGCAAAACTATCCTCGTAACTGGTTTCATTTTTTAACGAGCTTGAAATTAGAAAACCATGCTCAAAGCTGGTTTCATTTTTTAATGAGCTTGAAATCAGAAAACCATGCTCAAAGATGGTTTCATTTTTTAATGATCTTGAAATCAGAAAATCATGCTCAAAGCTGGTTTCATTTTTTAATGAGATTGAAATAAGAAAATCATGCTTAAAGATGGTTTCATTTTTTAATGAGCTTGAAATCAGAAAATCATGCTCAAATATCTCTTCTCATGGCTTCCAAGAGGACAATGCTTCGGAAGGACACCATGTCAAGGGACAAAAATCGGTCATGGATTCCAAGAGATATTCACTAGACGGAAGAACAACTCTATGGAAGGAACACTTGTTGTTATAGCAAGATTTGCCTCACCCTATGCAATCTTGCACATAAGGCATTTTTCCATAACCCCATGCAGACTTGTCATCCCTGTTTGTAAATTCCAGAGATAAAAATAAAAAAATTTCCACATGTATGCACCTTTCCTACTATACAACATGCATATACATAGGCTGCTCCACTATAAACCGCATACATCGAGATTTGTGCCAAAAAATGAAAATTAATGTCGGGTTTCCATGTCACGACAGGAGATCTCTGATCCTTGGCCTTCCATATACTGGAAACATTCTGACTCGGCCCTTCAGTTCCATTTGAAGGATATAAATGGGCCAATTCCGAGCTATGGAAAATATGGGAAAGAATTCAACCTTGGGAGAAAAGTTGCTCTGGAGAAATTATTTACTTCATATTGAGTTTGCATCCCTTTGTCCTTTAAGTTTGAACACAGTGTTCAGCCCCCAAGCTCTTCCCTTATTGATGGATAACCTCATTGTCTCCCTTATATGAGCTTGCCTTTGGTGGAGGATTGAAGTGGTGGAGGCCTAACTGGAAGGAACTTAGTTTCTCGGTTCCAAACCATGCCGACAGGAAAGTCTGTAATATTTTCACTTCTGCTAATCATTTATTAATAAAAATACTCCTTTCCCATCCAATTGATATCTTGCAAATATTTGAGTTATTATCCATGGGTGTATTTGTTATGTATATTAATGGATTATGCTATCTAATGTGCTAACCTTTTATATTATCACCATCTACTTTCTTTTCCTGGTAGTTGAGAACTAGTTGCAGGTATGTAGCTTTGGGTCAAAGTGCTCAATGGTGGAGTTCATCGAACATCTGGACGAGGTAGGCCTCTTTCTTATCTCGCTTGCATATTGGTTTATATAGCATGTTTTTGGGATAGAGTTGATTTCTGCAGTCATTTTCGTCTGTTGTGGTTTACCCTAGCCATAGAGATTTTTTCCCTCATAACAGAATTGAAGACCATACTGGGGATTGATCTTCTTTCTAAGGGTTTGGAGTACTTTTCTCCTTACATTTCTCTCATTCCTTTTTGTTTCTTGTTGTATCATTGCTTGATAGTACCTGTTCACTATGGGTCTGAGTTTTCAGCCTTCTTCCTTGCCTAGCCTTGTTTTTTGAAACATATACATGACTTTTGGCTTGAAAGTCACGTATATACGTGGGTTGTCCCTCTGCAAGCTGGGTACATACACTCTGTTTTCCTAAAAAGTCGTGTACATGAGCTTTCCTTGCTTGTTTGTTGGGTATGGTGGTTGCTGGGTGGGATTTGATGTTTTTTGAGTCTTCTTAGGTCTCTGTAGTGCGTGTTAAGTGTCTCTGGGATGACAGGAAATCTATCTGGAGTTGAATTTTTGGGCAGAGTCTTTCTCATCACATTTTCATTTTGATTGTCCTTGTACATTGGGATGGGTATTCTTCTTCTTGGTATTCTTATTGAGTTATCTCTTTCTATACACAGTAGAATTTATATATCAAGTTGCTTATCAGTCCATGCATTTTCATTTTATTATATTGAAAATACAAAAATATTAGGCATTTTGAATTGCTTGGAATTTTGGTCTTTTTGAGTCCTTGTCATTAACTTAGTGCATTTAGTGAAAGATTTTATTTTTACTTTAGAATTGTAGAGTTGAAATTGAAAATTGCATTTGTTTTCAGAAGCATATCGTTCATTGAAAATTGAAGTTAGGACTTTGCATTATATTCATATTTACTTTTATTGCATAGTCATAACATCATGAGTTTCACTACCATACCTTTTTGAGTAATCACGACCACTAAAATTAACGCTATAATTTAAAATTGATTGATCACAATTTTATTTTCTAGGGTGCACAAACTAGCTTAGGATTTAGTGCCTTGGTATAGGATTTTGTGAGTAAACTTCTCCAAGGCAATTAAATCAACATATGTTTCTGAGAAAATAAGTGGAGAAATCCATTGTATAATTGGTAATATCAGGAGGCACCACTCACACCGAAGTTAAACACGAGGTTGCACAAGGTTGGTTGAAGGGATATCCCCCCTGTTAACACCTTGTAATTTCCCAGGCTGAGGAGAAAATTGGTAGGGGTAACCACAAAACCACTTGGAGTCAAGGATATAGCCCTCCAAGACTCAGAGAGGGATCTCTCTATCAGATTTAGATTGGTTTTAGCATGGATCTTAGGCTATCTCTTAAAAATAGAATTTGTTTTAATTTTGAATGATTGGCTGAAGGAATGCTTTAAGTCTCCATTGGGCTATGGGGTCTGTGTTTAAATATAAACATCGATCTCAGATCTAGAAGAAGTTTTCTCCACAGGGAGAGGTAGTAAAAATGTTGGATTGAATAAATTAAAATTATAATGGATAAGAGTGAAAATGAAAGAGATTTACTAATCAAAGGAGCAATTAATAATTCTTGGGCTTAGCTTTAGATGAGAAACATAGAGATTATCAAAAGATCAGATACAAAGTATTATAACAATAAATTATGTTCTATTTACTCTCTTTTAATAACAAGAACTGAAAAAACATATGGAATGATAACAGGAAGAAACACTTAACAAAGAAGGATAACACCACCAACACTTCGACACAAGAATCCTGTGAATAATTTTTCTATTTCTGGTCGATCCTTGAAAGGTTACAAAATATCTCCTGGGATACAAAGGTCTCCAATAAACCCATGTACATTTGACTTGTTACAATATATAGAACATAATCTCCCCAGGCTCAGGAGGTCGAATTCAACCACCTCGGCCAAAAATAGAAATAAATCCCTGAAAATCCTGAACTGTCCGCCATGAAAGACGGGTTGAACTGCTGAAAACATGGGTCAAATCAGGCATTTGTTTCTCCTCAACGGTGACAATTGTGTATAAAATTAAATATTTTATTGTATATGAGCATGTTTTGGACAAAAACCTCTTTCAGTTTTTCCAATTTCATCTCCATCTTGCCGAAATAGATCCCGCAAAATCATGACTGAAACCGGAAAAAATGGAAGCCTGAAAACTATGGCTCAAAGATGGATTAGATTATCCCAACTTATGATAGCTGTGTAAATTATGGGAGAGGTTTTTGTTTTTCATCCCATGCTGAACAAAAACCTCTCTCGGATTTTGAAAATTCGTCTCTGCTTGCCTGGAATCACCCTCGGAAACAGAATGGTCAAACTGGTGAAAAAAATGGTTTTTGAAGTTGGGGGGGCGGTTTTGGAGGGGTAAAGTGGTTTGCTCGGACCCCCCTAGGGTGGTAAGTGGTATTGGGAGGGGGGGTCCGGGTTCACCATGCGGTGACAAGTGTCCCTCCCAATACCACTTACTTTGACCCCC
>ML781028.1:191057-205298 GCA_009831015.1 Picea engelmannii | reverse complement strand
TGTTTTATTTATATTTTTTATTATATGTTTTGTTTTGTTTTTTTTTTTAATTTTTGTATTTACGTTTTATTTATTATGTGTCGTTTAATTTAGTTTTAGTTTTTTATTTTTGTTTTATTATGTTTATTTTCTATTTAATTCATGTTTTATATTGTTTTATTTTTAATTGTTTGTTATTTATATATTTATATATTGTTTGTTATTTTTTAATTAATAGTAATTCTAATAAATTAACCTAAATGCTAACTTAATCAAACTAAGTTAATTTCTAATTAATCAATTTTTTTGTTTGTTTGTTTGTTAATTTGTGCGGGACCTATTGGCTACGCGATTAACCTGTGGCTTGAGAAACCACGACTCAGGGGCATCTAAGACATCCAAATCACCCGGGGATCGCACCCGGCCTGAGCCACACCAACCCTTAACATGGTTGGATTTTTTGTCCCCGTAGGTTTCGAACCGGTGACTTTAACAACACGGAGTGGCTTAACAACACACTTCGTCACCGACCGTCCTACACCTCGGGGTATAGAAAGTTGAAGGACATGGGGGTGGGCTTTGATCCACTTATGTGTGCACGGGTCACGATACCATTTATTATAGTATCTCTGGGTGCAACCACACATTGGACCACTACCTCAAGGTGTCCCCATGGCTCCAGGTAAAGCCCTCACGAGAATTGAACCTTGCCCAACGGTGAAAAACTCATCGCTTTCCACCATTGGATCCAACCCCTTTGGGCCTAATTAATCAATTATTAACAAGTCTAACACAGCTTATTAATCTAACTACACTAATTTAATTAATATCAACATTATTATGCTAATTAGAGTTAAAAAATACCACTAACTATTTATTACTAACGTAATGTTTTTTTTATCCTAAGCTTGTTTGTCCAGGAATGAGTGGTGGGTGAGATGTAGCCAATGGGAAAAATGGATTAAGGATGAGTGGCGTAGAGGTGTATGAAGGATGCAGTAGGGTGATGAAGGATCGAGCGGAATGGATGGAGGGGGAAATGGAATTAACCGAGCCCAACAAACCATATGTATTTATCACGGGAGAAACGCCAAATAAGCATATGAAGAAATAAGTTACCTATGATTATAGGACCCCAACATCGGCTCCACCTGGGGATGACAACTCTTTCAGGAGGTGTCAAGAACCATTGAACTCTGAACATGTAGACTAGTGCCTTATCCATTGGGATGATCCCAAAATCTACAACATGTACCTATTCCAAACTTGACTAAATCTTCAAAGCGACACTGAAATGAAATGGAAAGCATGCTTTCCCATCAAGCTTATTTGCATACTGTAAATATGATAATTAAAAAATGTTGATCTGACGATCTTATTTATGTACATACATCCTATTCTAACCTAAGAATTCATGACCTCATTCAATATAAAATATCCAATATAACCAATCAAATATTGGATCTGATACCTTGGCCCTTTCACTGTTTTTCACCCAACTTAGAAACAAAACTGTTAATGACATGTAGTGGATATTTCTAGCCTGATATTCATCACAAGGAGCTTGATAAACATGACAGACAACATAAATACTGGGAATGCATTGTGGCTTTGTGATGAAAAATTTCTCCATATAAATAACCACTGGATCAAGATAGACTTGACCCATTACTAGATATTTTGACTCAGTCAATTCAACCTCATGACCAGGTGCCACACATGTGTTCAAGTGACTCAAAACATGCTTGTATTTGGTATGATGATTTTTGTACTAATACTTCTACCGAACAAGACATTGGAGTTGACTGTCTAATCATATCCATATCATAACAACTCTTGAAATCATTAGGGGTAAATGAAAACTGACATTGAAAACACAATCTATCCAACATATCAGCTATTGGGTCATAAAGTGCTTTAGATGACTGTGTCATTGAATCTACTGGCATTTCATGGCTTTAACTGTGATTCTTAACCAAAATATGACTAATATTCCCTCTCACAATCTGAAATGAACTAAAGCATAAGGGAAAGGAATCAAAATATATCAGTTCATTACTTGTACCATGCTTTATGATTTCATCTGAGGTTTGACATTTAAAAGGATTCAAGGGCTGCACCTCCGGATCTGAAGCAGATTCTATATCATCCATGTTTTCCTCAACTGGTTCATTATAACACTCCTCATTCTTACTATTTACAATATGCTTGCAATGTTTTCTGAGGGGCGAGGCAAAACATAGGGGTAGGCAGTTTTCACTTTCTTGAAATTTTTCTGCATTTTCTTCCTTGCAATCTTGATTAATATGCATAGGTTGATCGTCATATTTGAGCTGCAACTGATCTTCTTCCTGCCAACAACATGATGTTGATTTCTTTGAACAATCAACATCTATTTCACATAATCATCATCATATTGATCGTACTTGGGCATATTATCCAGGTAAGAAATGTCATCAAACATGCACATCATATCAACTGGTTGTTCCTCTGCAGCTTGAGATGGAGTTTCATCTTTGACTGTGTTATGAATTGAATACATGAAACAATCATTATCCAATCCATGATACCAAGGATGAGATGCAAAGTGTTTGGGGACATTGATCCTTGTCTGTTCCAGAACTATTGGAACATGTGATCTTTGAACAACAAGTTTATGTTTCCCGCTAATCGTCTACATCATCTCTTTTACAGTGTTTTCCAGAACATCTAGTTTCACTTCTGAAGATGTCATCCATTCCTTTTTTGTTCTATCTTTCTCTTATTCCCTTAGCTTGGACCTTTTGTTCAACAAGTTAGCTTCCACATCAACTGCAATCTTTTTCATTTCTTCAAGGGTTGTAGTGTTCCTTTCTCTTAATCAAAATTCCATCTCAGGATTGAAGGCATATGGGAAATGAAAGTGAGCTAATCCTGGGGGTGGCCTTATATCAACAGGAATTGCATGATATACCTTATTGAACCTTGCTAAAAACTATTGTACTGTTTCCCCTGGCTGTGTTTTCAAATGGTCGTAATCTTCTAGGATGAGAAAGACATTTCTCATGATCACCCATTGATCTAGGAAAACTTGCATGAATTGATGGAAATTGCTAATGCTTGCAACTGGAAGATTCTTAAACCAAATTTTGACTTTACCTTGAAATGATATGGAAAACATCCTGATACATACATCATCTTCTTCCACCTCAAACAGATCAATAAAATCCTCAAGACTTTGGATGTGCTTTTTAGCAGTGATCTTCACATTTTCTCCATCAAACCTGGGCAAACTATTTCTATAATTAGTAGGGAGGTTGATGGGTTTTATATATGCACTAAAAACACACTAAAATACCCTCAATTTAAATTGTAAACCCGGGGTAAGTAAATTTAGAGTTGTAGCAAAATATATCCCAAAGGTAGAAGGGTTGGTAGGAGTATAGTCTAATTAAGGAAGGAAACTATCTAAGGCTAATCTACTCAAGAAAAACCTATCTAATGAGCAAACCCTACTAAGCAACTTGAAACTAGGTAACCTAAGTAATTTTGGGCCAAGGATTGATGGATAGTTCCTAAGAAAGCAAGTAAAACCCTACATTTTCATGTATAAACCATCAACAACATAACGAAATCATCATTATACTTCTACACTATGTAAGCAAAACTAGATTCAACAATTAACTAAGAAATATAATTGCAATTTAACTCTAGTAAGGAAATTACATGAAGGAAACTATGCTACCTCTATTCTAACAATTCAAACTATAATAAAGAAATGATTAAAAACATGACATTAAAAGGTAAACTAACAACTACATTAATCAACAATTAAGTAAGCAAGATCTATGTAAAACTGAAATAAGCAATCTATCATCAAAAACTGAAATCAACTCTATCCATCCATCAAATCCTTGTCAAAGAAAGCTCAATTATAAAAACTATGTTCTATCCTAATTAAAACTCTGTTTTAACTTGATTCTAAAATCATGAATAAAAGACATAATCTACCATCTAATTATACATGGACTTAGTCTAGGGATTTGCAAATCCGTTCCTAATCTACAAGATTAATTCATGTTAGCACAAGTCTTCATTCTAACCTGCAACAAAGAGTCAAAGCAATTAAATTACAACAAACTAATTTAACATAATAAAAACACATGTATAGGAAATAAAGAGAGCAATTAAATTATGAAATGTATGAATAACACAAAGACAGTAACCGGACTACTAGTGGGCCCCCCAGCAAGTCGTGGCTACTTCCTAAAATCCAATCACGAACTCAACAACTCGAATTTACCATGAAAACTCAAAAACACATTTCTTATGTAATATGACAATGTAAAATAACAAAACAGAGTGAAATCGTTTTTCCATCTATCACACTGACAATTATAATGCTTAACAATCATCTGACCATCCTAGTGGTATTTATAAGCTTACAGACCAAGTGGTCGACCACAGGAGGTTCAAACCACTTCTAAAATTGGCAAATTTCATTAATGGTGCCCTAACTATCGAAACAAAGTGAGCCAATAATCGCCCTCCATTACAACCCAAAATCGAGTTGTCAAGAGTTCAGTAGCTGGAGGGGATAAGCACGAACAAAACCCATGTTCCTGATTCGGCCATCATTGGCCACCAATACCATAACCGCCAAGTCACCCTACATTTGTGTGTAGGATAGAGTGCCGGATAGAGTACCAGAATGAGTGTCGGATGCCGAATTGAGAACCACAAATTGCTCTTAATATGTTCACAATTTCAAGAAATGACTTGCATGGGAACTTATTGGGCATATTGCGCACAAAACCCATGTGCCGGATTTTTCAGATTCCACTTAATCCTCCCAAAAATTAATGTTTAAGTTTTCTTCCTGTAATAGTGCCGGATGAAGTACTGGAACGAACGCTGGAAGCAAAAATGTAGTGCATTTTTGCCTTGTAACATAAAAAACTGTGAATTGTCTCTTGGAAATCATAAAACACAATGAATTATATCCAATACAATCATTCAACATGGATTATACGTACCGAGTCTCGATCATACCGTTTTATCATGAAATTCCTCAAAAAGCTCATTCAAAAGATGAAAAACACATATATACATTCGGCAAAAGTGTATAATAACTGTCATAAAATTGATCACATCTCTGGCCCAACATTACCCCCACACCTAAGATTTTGCAGGTCCCACTGCAAACAAAAATAAAATGTCCCTTTATGACTAAACTTGCGAAGGAGGAGGTGGATTAGCTTTAGAAGCTTCTCCCTCTTGCTTGAGGAATTTTGACTTAGGATTTCCATGGTGTTTCAATTGAATCCAGATAATATTATTGGTGGCAGTTAATATCATCAACCTAACACTGTAGAGAATTCGTCTTGGGTTGTAGGACAACATTATCAGAGCGTAAATGACAACTCAATGATTCATGTTCTCTAAGTTTGAATTGGAGGGTTTGGAGTTTTTGGAGGCTTCCGATGACATGTGAGGAAGCCTTGAGATGTATATTATACCCTTGATCCTTTAAATGATGCAAAACAATAATTTTACCTCTGCAAAAATTAGTTCCAAAAGTGACTTCCCATAAGCGCAACAATTCTGGCCTGGCAAACTTGTAAAAAATAGGTATCAAAGTGACACCTATAACTACAAGTTAGTAAAACTTGTGTAAAAACTGAGAGAGGTTTTTTGTTTTTTCATATGTTCTTGACAAAAACCTCTCTTGGTTTTCAAAAATTCACTTTCAGTTGTTAGGAAAGCACGAAAAGAAAACATGTATAAAACATAAAAAACAGAGTGTTTTATTTCCTGAAAAAAAATAGGCCTCTAAGATGATAGAATATATCCCAAACCATAAAGTATATTCAAAACCTGAGAGAGGTTATTGGGTTTTGGTATGTTATGAACAAATAAATCCTCCAGGTTTGAAAATTGCTTTCCCATTTGTTCATAATCCCAACGTGAAGTTGGTTACTCAAAACTTTTAGAAGCGTAGCGTGCTCTTAGTAGAAGCGCAACGTGGTCTTTGATAAGGATTTTGGAGCCCCTCCTAGAGGATTTTTGGGCTAAAAGTGGTATGGTTGGAAAGATTATAGTGTCTTCTACACAACGGAACCATCAAGAACTACAAATGCCTTCTCCAAGCCTCTTAAAAATTGACTTCGAGTCAAGTTGTCCAAATGTGCAGAGAACCCTCCTATAGCGACTGTATTTGGGGAATTTCTCTCAAATGATAACACCTGTGCATAAAATGAAGGAGGTTTTTGTTTCTTGGTCTATTATTGACAAAAAAATCTTTCATTGTTTTCAAATTCATCCTCCTTAATTCAGAAACCAATTTTGAAGTAAATTTTTGACCAAGACAATCATTTGAAAATTGATGACAAGGAATGATGACATGACCATGATGAAAATTTATGACTTGGGATGAATGGAGGGAGTAGTAAGGAAACCTAGGCACACCAATGACCATTTTACAACCAAGATATGTCAAATTGTGTTTGAGAATTTTATTTTGAAAATGTAACAATTTGAGCTAATAACCCTATCAATCACATGAAAGAGAAAACTTGATCACGGGTGACTGACAGACTGACAATTACTAACAAAAGGCTTGGTTTGTACTAGTAGGCATGGTGAATCAGAAGAATTGTTATTTCCTTTCATCGATCTGTAACAATTCAAACAACTGTTCCTCTTTTCATAAGCTTGTAATACAAATGGCAGTAAGTATTTAGTAGTTGTTATTGTTCTATATTTGTCACAAAGAGTAGTTAAGTATTAAAAAATGCACATCAAGCTTATAACACACATAATGATGTCAACAGTATATAATTTTAGCATACCAATACAAACAAATGCTGATATAATATCCCAAGACATTGTAAAAAGACAGTATGACAAAATTTTGATAGAAATCCTGCTTCCTCTTCTCATGGGTTTGCTATACAAATGGGCAGTGCTTAGCATTTTTTTTGCTCAGGAAACTCCCCCCAGACCGAAGATATGGCACGTCCTCGTGCCATGAATTAGTAATAGGCTTCTTGGTCTTTTTTCCCGATGAGGCTGCAGGGGTATCTACAAGTTTCTTGGACTTTTGGTCCCGTAAAGGAATAGCTTGAGCATGAGGGTTTGGGTGGAGTAACAGTCCCTAGATCAAGAGTCTTCTTGCTAGTTTTGATTTAAGATGAGGGTTTGCAAATTGGTAAATGAACTCATCCCATGTTTTCTTCTATTTTTCCAACTCGGCTTAAGACAAGTAGTTTGATAAGGCCATGGTGAAATAAGTTGTTATGGGGATTGGTTACATTCTTCCTCACTTGGGAAGACATCTTCTCAAGAATCTTTAAAAAGGGAAAATCCAATGGCTTATTGAACTGAAAGTGAGCTAATAATCGAAAGTGATAGGATTTAAAGATGGAATATCTACCTTCACATGTAATTAATCTGGTGATGATTATGAGAGGGTTGATTAGCTCCTCTTTTATCCACTCTTTGGAGTATCCCTTAGCTCCAGAGATGTTATGAAGTTCGGTGTTCAAAACCGTTGAGGCAGTCTAAGATTGTTCCATTGTTGTTTATTTTTCCACCATGTTCACTCAATCCACTTGCATAGAACATGTAATGTCAAACCTACAATGAACAACCTGTAACAAGCATAGAAAATGTAATTTCAAACCTACAAAGAACAACCTGTAAAAAAAATAAACCAACAGAGTGGTTTGTTAAGGATATATACAACAATTTATAACACACATGAGTTTAGCACTTCAAAAATAAAATGATCGCTGATGTAATAACCTGTATCATGAAAACAATACATGAATTTTTACAAATATTTACTTCTTCTAGGAAATGTTATCATTTGTCAACTCATGAACCCCTCCCCCACACCTAAGTATTATGACACCTCATGATAAAAAATATAGGAAACCAGTCAGTTCTCCCGATCGCCGAAGATTTATAGTTTGTAAAGTGTAAAGATAAGTTTCACAGATAGGTATAATGAGACGGTTAGAAGATGGCCCCACTTATAGGATAAGAGATCCTCTATATAGATAAGAAGAGGTAGGCAAGAGAGTTTCAAGATAGTCTTATAGTTAGTTCCCAATAGAAAGTTTATGGAGTTCATTAACCTTAGCTTAACCATACATACTTCATGTCAGCTTTGTCTGCAAGTAATGTCGTACATCAGGACAAGTTTAAATTTATTATTTATTTTTTTGTCAGATTATCATCCTCACTAGGTAGAATGACCCGTTGCTAGCTAGCTTGTTCAGTACTCCGAAGGGTTTACCTAGTCATACCATAGGCCGGTACCCACTGCCAACATACCTGTTCAGTATCCCGACGGGTTAGCCTCTTACACCCTCAAAGACTGGCCCTCCATCTTTTAAGATTTTAGTATAAGATTTCTTTATGCAAGAAGATGGGGGGACAACTTTGAAAACAACTTTTTCTTTCTTTTTATTGGGATGGTATTTATGTTAGAGGATGAATTTCTATTATACATATTCCTTAGTGATTGTCCTGATGTGAGGGGTACTTAAGAGGATGTGGCCTGTCTAAAGATATGATATAATCAAGTTATTTAGTGTGTAGTGGATGGTACCATTGAGAAAGAACAGAAAGGTATCTCTAGGGTCAACTCACTTTATTCTTTTGTAAGTTATTGTGATGTTTCCATGACTACCCGCTAATCAGACCTCCTTGTTACTCTTTAATAAATGTACTTTACTCACTTACTCAGGTTGCTTGAAGAAACTATACGAGAGACCTTTAAGCTTGATGGTTACGGTGTCACTTCCTTATATAGTGGTGAAGGTTTTCAAGAGCAACTGCTTCTTAATATGCGTTAAGAACAAGAAGATGAAAATATTTGCAAAAATATGGCTGACTACAACAAGTCATTATTCATTTGATGCTTAGAAGACAACAAGGTCCAAGTGTAACAATGTTTTTTTGAAGAAAATCCTTCTTTTATATTTCCTTGGAATTGTATACCCTTGGTGACATAAATACCTACAGAGATCTCTAAAATTGTTTGCAAAAACCACACTCTAAAATATAATAAACTAATGAGATCAATGAGATCAATGAGATCAAGTCATAGGAACATGTATCTCATAGTTCTCTTATTAAATGAAAATGTAAAATGAGGTTGCATTAGACTTCTAAGCTAAACTAATAACATGCAACTTTTATTTACTATTCTACCCTACCTAAAAAGAAAGGGAAAAATATTTATTCAAGTGTAAGAACTCTTCCAATGTAACCATGTGCGGAGCAAGATAAGAAACATACGCATATCCATATATGCAAAATTTACCGCAGTGATTACCTAGATATGAAGAACAAACCAACCTACTTGTTTTGGCATCAGAAGGTGTTGAAGAAGAGAATTGTATTGTGGCCTGATGACCTCTTGAAACCAAATTTCAATGTAATATTGATGTTCATCAATAGTAATTTCTATGTTCTCCTTCATTATGTTATGCAAATCCTCTTCTTCTGGATGATTGATTTATGAAGCACATAAAGGATCTGCTGAGATGGATGTTGAGAACTCCTCAATATTAGGTCTTAATGATTTCTTTCCACTAGATGTAGTCCATAATTTTTCATCTTCCTTTGCATTTTGGCAAAGGAAAATCATTTTGTAGCTCATAGGACCTTGATTCTTCTAATATTTCTGGAGAGAGAGACAAGTTCTTGGCTATTGTCAAGATGTGTTCTTCCTGAGAATAAGAGATTCCAGCTATTGATGGGATTTGGGAGAGTTATTCCAAACTAATGGTCACCTTCGAATTCATTCTCTTGGTGGTGGTAAGAAAACAAAGGTTGTGTTGGTCAGTTCTGCAGAGGGCCCGAGTGGTCTTGCCTCATGTCCCACTATTATTGATGCTTCAACTTTTATTTTATAGTGCTCTCTATTTTAGTCTCTTCAGAGACTACTTTAGCTCTTTGGGTTGAGCTAGATCCCGTTGTTCAGTATAGGTTTGCGAACTTTATGAGTGGAGCATTCCTTCCCCCCAAAAGGTCGGAAGGAATCTTGGTTGAAAGGTCTAACGTATCTACCATTTGGATCTCTAGGTCTATTCATGAAAGAAAACAAAAACAAAAACAAAAAACTACCATTGGGTATGGGGGAGCCTGCAATAGCAGATGCGCAGGTTCTTACCTGTCGTCTTAAAGTTTCCCTACCACCAATCTAATGCTAAGGTCTAGGAATGATCTATTTCCTAACTACTTCTTACCTTGAGACAAATCCCTGACAATGGCGCCAAAAATGATGGGTGTTATATATGCACTAAAAACACACTAAAATACCCTCAATTTAAATTGTCAACCCAGGGTAAGTAAAATTAGAGTTGCAGCAAAATATATGCCAAAGGTAGAAGGGTTGGTAGGAGTATAGTATAATTAAGGAAGGCAACTATCTAAGGCTAATCTACTCAAGAAAAACCTATCTAATGAGCAAACCCTACTAAGCAACTTGAAACTAGGTAACCTAAGTACTTTTGGGCCAAGGATCGATGGATAGTTCCTAAGAAAGCAAGTAAAACCCTACATATTCATGTATAAACCATCAACAACATAACAAAATCATCATTATACTTCTACACTATGTAATCAAAACTAGATTCAATAATTAACTAAGAAATATAATTGCAATTTAACTCTAGTAAGGAAATTACATGAAGGAAACTATGCTACCTCTATTCTAACAAACTACAATAAAGAAATGATTAAAAACATAAATTTAAAACATGACATTAAAAAGTAAACTAACAACTACATTAATCAACAATTAAGTAAGCAAGATATATGTAAAACTGAAATAAGCAATCTATCATAAAAAACTGAAATCAACTCTATCCATCCATCAAATCCTTGTCAAAGAAAGCTCAATTAAAAAAACTATGTTCTATCCTAAGTAAAACCCTGTTTTAACTTGATTCTAAAATAATGAATAAAAGACATAATCTACTATCTAATTATACATGGGGTTAGTCTATGGATTTTCAAATCCATTCCTAATCTACAAGATTAATTAATGTTAACACAACTCTTTATTCTAACCTGCAAAAGAGAGTCAAAGCAATTAAATTACAACAAACTAATTTAACATAATAAAAACACATGTACAGGAAATAAAGAGAGCAATTAAATTATGAAATGCATGAATAACACAAAGACAGTAACTAGACTATTGGTGCTCCCCCCAGCAAGTCGTGGCTACTTCCTAAAATCCAACCACGAACTCAGCAACTCGAATTTACCATGAAAACTCAAAAATACATTTCTTATGTAATCTGGCAATGTAAAATAGCAAAACAGAGTGAAATCATTTTTCTGTCTATCACACTGACAATTATAATGCTTAACAATCATTTGACCATCCTAGTGGTATTTATAATATTACAGACCAAGTGGTCGACCACAGGAGGTTCGAACCACTTCTAAAATTGGCAAATTTCATTAATGGTGCCCTAACTGCCAAAACAAAGTGAGCCAATAATCGCCCTCCATAACAACCCAAAATCGAGTTGTCAAGAGTTCAGTGGCTGGAGGGGATAAGCACAAACAAAACCCACATTCTCGATTCTCCCATCACTGGCTGCCAATACCATAACCGCCAAGTCACCCTATGTTTTTGTGCAGGACGGAGTGCCGGATCGAGTACCGAAACGAGTGCCGAATGCCGAATTGAGAACCATGAATTGCTCTTAATCCATTCACAATTTCAGGAAATGGCCCATGAGAGAACTCACTAGGCATACTGCGCACAAAACCCATGTGCCATATTTTTCAAATTCCACTTCATCTTCCCAAAAATTAATGTTTAAGTTTGCTGCCTGTAATAGTGCCAGATGAAGTACTGGAACGAGTGCTGGAAGCATAAATGTAGTGCATTTTCGCCCTGTAACATCAAAAACCATGAATTAGCTCTTGGAAATCATAAAACATGATGAATTATATCCAATACAATCATTAAACATGGATTATACGTACCAATTGTCGATCATACCATTTTATCATGAAATTCCTCAAAACTCTCCTTCAAAAGATGAAAAACACATATATACATTCGACAAAAGTGTATAATAAATGTCATAAAATTGATCATATCTCGAGCCCAACAGAGTTCATGGAGAATAGGAGGCAAATATAGGGTCTTGTATATGTCTGGGATTTTTGCAGGTATAGGGGGTAAAGCAAGGGGTTTATAGCTAACTGGAGTTTCAACAATGGTAGGAGATAAAGGAGGAGGTTTGTGTCTCACTGGGCTATCTACAGATATTGGAGTGTGTACCAGAGCTAGAGGTAAAGGCTGAATCCTTTGAGGTTCTTCAGCTTGAAACTGATCATTATGAATTTCAACAATAAATTCTTGACCAGGATTATAATAGGAGAGAATATAATTACAGATAAAACTAGCAATGTCTTGAATACAATTTGAACTTAAATACTTGATCTTTCTGGATTACTTTGTCATGTTTTAGATTCTTCCTCCAGTGGAGTCTTTGAATTGGAACTGATATGGAGAATGGAGTCGCTAGGTGAATGATCTCAACTTTATTTTGTCTGATCACTGTCCACCATCGATAATCATATTTGGAACTTGAAGTGCACTACTGGAGAAAGTTCCCCAATATGGTCGCCATTATGTTAGCACCCTGTAATTTCCCAGGTTGAGGAGAAAATCGACAGGGGTAACCACAAAACAACTTGGAGTCAAGGATCTATCCCTCCAAGACTCAGAGAGGGATCTCTCTATCAGATTTAGATTGGTTTGAGTATGGATCTTAGGCTAGCTCTTAAAAATATAATTTTCTTTAATTTTGAATGATTGGCTGAAGGAATACTTTAAGTCTCCATTGGGCTATGGGGTATGTGTTGGCAAATATTGACCCAGCAACGAATGTGTGTTGATGGTTGTTGTCATTGATGGCAACAGAGGAGATGGCAGGATAAGAAGGACACGCATCAGACATCTGGAGGAGAGTCAGAGGTCAACTCATCGAAAAATCGGAGTTTCTGTGGACATGGAAACCTTGTATATTGGAATCGCAATCCACGATCTCCGATAGGAGGTTTAAACCGTCCATTTGTGAGAACACGTGGCAGGAGATCCGGACGAGTCGGTATTCGGCGTTTCAGAGTTCTCGGTGAAAAGAAACTCACAACCGCCGAAATCGCGATATCCCGATACATGATTTTTCGATGGAGGTAAGCACCTACTGGGGTCCAGGTGACAGCGCAGAGGATAGTTGGCATCGGAGAATCGGGAATCGGAGGTTCATGAGTTCTGTGTTCAATTACAACAGAAACCCCGATTTCGCGATATGCGATATCACGACTAAATCTCAGCCATTGAATCGAGAATGAGATCTAGACCGTCTATTCGTGTGGACGCGTGGCAGCTTGGAGGCTCCATCGGAGTTTCGGGGATCGGGGTTTCAACATGCAAAGAAAATAATGCAATGAAAATCCCGATTTCGCGATATGCGAAATCCCGACTGACAGGTGGCACAACCAGGTGATGACAGGTGGCACAACCAGGTGATGACACGTGGAACAACCAAGGAATGATAGGTGTCAGGCAGATTCAACACTTCAGGCACATAAAATTCACGAATCAGAGTGACACGTGGCAGGATCTAACACGTGTCAAACCACGTGTGACGTCAGCAGAGGCATCGAGGATCGGGACCATCCATTTGAGGGACAAGTGTCAAAGATCAAGGCACCGTCGACATATCGGACATCGGGAAATCGGAATTCCTGAGGTTGAAGGAAACAAGAGATCGAAAGTCTCGAAATCCCGAAGGTATCGAGACCGTCCATTTGAGGGACAGGTGTCGGAAATCAGGAGCGAGTCGGCATATCGTCAATCAGGAAATCGGAGTTCCCAAGGTTAAAAGAAACAGGACATTGGATGTCCCGAAATCCCGACTCAATCGGGACCGTTCATCTGAGAGGACGCGTGGCAGGATCGGCTAATCGGAAATCGGGGATCGGGAATCCCGGAGGCATGTGCATGGTGACATTGAAAACGCCGAAAACCCGATGAATGGTTTGACCGAGGTCATGTGTTGACGGTCTTATGGGGCCAAGGCCTATAGCCAGTAGGGCTAGCACGTGGAAAGAGGCTAAAGCTCCGGAAAGGAGCTCATCGGGGATCGGAGAATCGGAGGTTCCGAGTGCATGTGCATCTCGACACAGTGAATGCTGAAATCACGATGAGTGAAATCCCGATGCGATCTGAACCGT
>ML781028.1:150744-184199 GCA_009831015.1 Picea engelmannii | reverse complement strand
TGTCATTCTGCCCAAGGAGTTGGGAAGTTGAAACGTTGTGCCTGTGTGTATAAGAGATGAGGAAACAGACTGTGGAGGTGCGGTTGAAGAGAGAGGGATAGAGCTCTGCAAGTGCTACAGTGGCAGAGGAGAACCCGCGAAGCAGAGAAAAGCTGAGAAGGTGCAGCAGAAGAAGGTGAAGCAGAGCAGCAGGTCAGAGGCATCACTCTCCAGGTTTATTGAGTTGTTTAACATATGTCCTCTGGTAAATGCCTGACAGTCTGTAGATCTGTGTTTACTCTTGAGATAATATTTGTTACTGTCATAACCACTAGATGAAACTGCCTGATCCAGTGTGAAAATTAATGAAACGTGGTCAGCAGTGAGTATGAGGGTTAAACCCTTCAGCAGTAGCACTCTGCCAGTAGAAACTGGTGCTATCTTCAGGGGGTTGAAGCTCCCTTCCAGGAAAGGCTGGTAAACGAGAGAAGGTTGTAGCCTTCTGCAGATAGAAGCCTGCGTACTAGTATGAGTCTGCACTAGTACATTGTTGTATAATGTTTTCCTAATAATAATAATTTAAGACAGAGACAACAGCAACGGTAGTTTTCTCCCAATTTGGGTTGCCACCTTAAATCCTGGTGTTCATGTGTGTTAGTCTATTTGGTTGAAATATTGTTTAAAAGACATCTGATGAATGAAGAAACCCATGATAAGAGCTCTGGATGAATTACTGTTTTCATAAGAATATACAACAGATCTCTATAAAATAGAATAATATTTTTCAGTGAAAGAAAAGTTAAAAATTATTGATAGCTCGAAATACTGATTCACCCCCCCCCCTCTCAGTATTTTTCAACAGTATGTGTTCAAATATTAAAATCGATCTCAGATATAAAAGACATTTTATCTATAGGGAGAGGTAGTAAAAATGTTAGATTCAATCAATTAAAATTATAATGGATAAGAGTGAAAATGAAAGAGATTTACTAATCATAGGAGCAATTAAGAATTCCCTGGCTTAGCTTCAGATGGGAAACATAGAGATTGTCAAAAGGTCAGATACAAAGTATTATAACAATAAATTATGTTCTATTTACTCTCTTTTAACAATAAGAATTGAAAAAAAATATGGAATGATAACATGAATAAACACTTAACAAGGAAGGATAACACCACCAACGCTTCGACACAAGAATCCTGTGAATAGTTTTTCTATTTTTGGTCGATCCTTGAAAGGTTACATAATAGCTCTTGGGATACCAAGGTCTCCAATCAACCCATGTACATTTGACTTGTTACAATATATAGAACAGACTCTCCCCAGGCCCAAGAGGTTGAATTCAACCACCTCGGCCAAAAATGGAAATAAATCCCTGGAAATCTTGAACTGTTTTCCATGAAAGATGGGCCAAACTTCTGAAAAAAGGGGTCAACTCAGACATTTTTTTCTCCTCAAGGATGACACCTGTGTATAAAATGAAAGAGGTTATTGTAGATGAGCATGTGCTGGACAAAAATCTCTTTCAGTTTTTCCAATTTCATCTCTGGCTCGCCGAAACAGATCCCACAAAAGCATGATTGAAACCAGAAAAAATGGAAGCTTGAAACATATGTCTCAAAGATGGCTTCGATTCTCCCAACTTCTGACAACTGTGTAAATTATGGGCGAGGTGTTTTTTATTCACCCTGTGATGAACAAAAACCTCTCTCAGATTTTGAAATTATTCTCCATTTTCCCAAAATCACCCTCGGAAACAGACCGGTCAAATTGGCGAAAAAAAACAGATTTTGAAGTTGGGAGGGCAGTTTTGGAGGGGTAAAGTGGTTTGCTCGGACCCCCCCTAGGGTGGTAAGTGGTATTGAGAGGGGGGTACAAGTTCACCAGGTGGTGACAAGTGTCCCTCCCAATACCACTTGCTCAGACCCCCTTGGTGTTGATATGACGTGAGGGGGGGGGGTCCAATCTGTACGAGAAATGTTGTGGGTAGACTTAGGATAGATTAAGTTTTTGATTTTTGTTTTATATATATTTTTTATTATATGTTTTTTTATTTATTTATTTACGTTTTATTTATTATGTGTCATTTAATTTAGTTTTAGTTTTTTATTTTTGTTTTATTATGTTTATTTTCTATTTAATTCATGTTCTATATTGTTTTATTTTTAATTGTTTTTATTTTATAATTAATGGTAATTCTAATAAATTAACCTAATTGCTAACTTAATCAAACAAAGTTAATTACTAATTACTAATTAATCAATTATTAACAAGTCTAACATATCTTATTAATCTAACTACACTAAGTTAATTAATATTAACATTATTATGCTAATTAGTGTTAAAAAATACCACTAACTATTTATTACTAACCTAATGTTTTTTTATCCTAAGCTTGTTTGTGCAGGAATGAGTGGTGGGCGATATGTAGCCAATGGGACAAATGGATTAAGGATGAGTGGCGCATAGGTGTATGAAGGATGCAACAGGGTGATGAAGGATCGAGCGAAATGGATGGAGGTGGCAATGTAATTAACTGAGCCCAACAAACCAAATGTCTTCATCACAGGAGCAACGCCAAATAAGCAACTGAAGAAACAAGTTACCTATGATTATGGGACCCCAACACCCCCGATACCTTATTAGTGTCAGAGATATTTCTGGTGATCTATTCGTATATGGGGATCTTGCTAGTTTCTTTACCTCCATGAGAGGCGGTAGTTTCAAAGTTTCGGGATTTTCTACCCTGCCCATATGGTGGACCTGACTTACGACTACTCGCCTGTGCATTGGTTATACATTGGTTGCTTAGTTTCTTGACTTAGGTGGCACATAGGTTACTTGCAGGGTTTATTCTGCTGGTATTCTGGGTCAAATAAGAGTCAGATGACACACAACCTTTATGGAGGATTACCTCTCCTGGGGGATCTGACCAACTGGTTGTTAAGCCCATGATGGCCCTTATAATTGATTTTGATACCTCTGACATTTAGCAAGGAGTCTCAAGCCCCTCTTGGGTGAGACATACCTTCTTTAGGGAGGGAGGCCACATTCAACCACTTTACCCCGTTTGTTTGCATATTGGCCGTTTGACTTTTGGTGTTCTCTTTGATTAATAGTTGGCCTTAGGAGTCTATATTGAGTTTTCATTATCATGGATAGTGGAGTTCCTTTGGCTCCCTCGTTTACCGCTACCCACCCCATGATGTTCACTCATTTCATGGGGTCAAATCCTTTCGTTTTTAATAATGATATGCCGAACTATGACGCTCAATCCATGCTTTGGGTCTCTAGTCATTTTCCTATTGATATTCCTTCAACCTTTCCATTTTCTCCCTAGCCCACATATACGAATACTAGCATTGGATCCGGGGGTACCATGGCCTCGCTATCTACATCTTCATTCGGTATGAGTCATGTCCCTTAACCAACTTTCACTATGGGAGGTTGGAACCTCCCCTCTTATAGATATAGTCCTAGCTATGCTCCTCCAGGAGATAATACTAAAATGGGTGCTTATTCTACTTATTACACTCCATCCATGTATCCTTTGTCCGCCATGTTGGTTCCTTTGAACATTATTACCATGGAAGGTCCTCATGTATCCCCGGGTATTTCATATGGGGACAATAATTTTTATGGTTCGGGATACCCTATTTATGGAACCCCTTCACAAGGGGGAAACATATATCCTCACTTGAATAACTCTTATCATACCTTTGTCTCTTCAAAAACTTCGATGATGATGCCCGTACAAGCCTCTTCGGACCAATTCGACGGAGGATACTATCTTTTCGGACAGGGATAAGGGGTAAACCAGGACCCTTCTTGGCCTACAATGTTTCAAAGTCAATCTTTCCCTGGACCTTGGTATCAAATACCACAACTCACCACTAGTCCAGTCACTTCCAGTCATACTGGAATTCCCTCACCAACCTCTGTCAGTCATGTTGGAGAGGGGTCGACAACCTCTGCGAGTCATATCGATGTCACATCTCCAACCTCTGCACATCACGTAGGAGATGAATCTCTCACCTATTCCAGTCATGTTGAGAGCATGCCACCAGCCATTGTTAACGATGCTAGGGGAATCAAGAAGCCTAGACACCTCAGACGTAAACCTAAATTCCTTTGCAGGACTTGTGAAGGAGATCACCTTAATCGTCTATGTCTAGCTATAGTTGAGATACCGGAAGCCTGGTTTTCACCTGAGGGCCCTTTGGGTTCTGAAGTGTCTATGGTTTCCCCACACCCTGTTTCTCCTTTGATGGACACGACAATAATTCCACTCCAATTTTCTCTGGACCATACCCCCGTTGTCGAGGGTGATGTGTCCCCTATCCATGTTATCTTGCATCCTCTTCAACCTAGAGTTGAAAAAGTGGTCTTACCAGTGCAATATTTGGTCAATCCAACCATCCATTTGGAGGGTGATGCATCCCTCAACCACGTTGTCAGCATTCTTGATAATGCTCCTTCTGAAAATGAGAGAGTTTTTATCTCCCCGATTTCTCTCCCTGCACGTCCTAAAGAGGTTCCCTTTGATTGGGATGGCTTTGTGGGGTATCCAATGCCCCCACCTATGTCTTTTCTAGTAAGAGACATGATCTGATCTATAACGAAGACCATAACCTCCGCTAACGCTTTATCCACTTCGACTTGGAGAGATTTGGGTTTTCTCAAGCTTATGTCAGCTATTAGTAAGATGTTGACATTCCATAGAAGTCTAGCACGGGAGCCTTGGCCTCCCCCATGACTTGCCACCTAGAATCTCCCAAGCGAGTCTGAGTTAATCTCTTTTCGGACTCATCTAAAAAACAAAAATATTTCTGAGTGATTTTCCCTTTTCACACTCATTAAATTGGACTTGAAAAGTCGTGAGTCTTAGTTAAGCTCTTTTTCGACTCATTTTCTAAAAAATGAAAAGATTGTCGAGTGAACTTGTCTCTTTAACACTCGTAAATTGGATTTGAAAGGACATCTATTTGGCACAAGTTTATCCCTTTTTCACATCAAGTAGACTAAAAGTCATAAAAAATGACATTTTTTGGCGTTAAGTTGTGATTGCATCTCATGCCCTTGCTTGCAGTATTGAGCCTTTAGCTAGTTCTCACTTTGCGTTATAAACCGTTTGCCTTAGCAGTTTTTGCATCCTCAACCAAGCAGATCCTCGTTTATGTCCTTCGCAATTTGACACCCTATACCCAGGAGGAAACATTCCCTTGAGTGTCCATCTCCCGCATGCATCGCTTTGCATTGATCTTAGGTATGTTCCACTACTGGAACTAGTTTTTCTTACTTGTGACACTCGTTTCCTCCTCTATATCATAGCATTCATTTGTCTATGAAAAAACAAAAAACAATATGGGCAGGAAGGGAGTATTATCTTATATTGGCAACAGTTGTGTGGCCTTTGAACATAGCACAAAGTTATTGAGTCCATTTGTCACCATAATTTTGGATTTAGCATTGCGTTAGGAAGCTAAGCTCATTACAAAGTATTCTCTATCGAATGGTTACTCTTCCATCCCCTATGGAGAATATCACTGATGCCTCCTGCATCTCATGGTTTCATCATCAAGTCTATGCTTTCGAAGTCTTCCATATGTCTCATGCTCTTTTTCAAAGGAAGTCTATCAACCTGTGTCGGCCACTGCTCATAACTCTTGACTTTGGATGTCGGTCATACCCTCAGTTTGTCTCAGAGTCACATGATACTGTATTCCTATCATGCACCCTGGCCCTACTTTCATCATTGGTAGGTAACCTTGAACCCAACAGTCGACATTTCATCATTGGTCGTTGACTGGGTGGTCTCCCTTGTGTTCAACGACAAGAGATCTATTCACATATTGGGATTCATGCAGTGTCTTGGATACCATTACCCATATTGGTGGTTTCCTCGCCTTTGCCAACAATTTTCATCATTGACCATTATTCAAAGGGTCTTTTTCGTGTACCACTTGCACTTGGCACATGCAAAAAATGCACAAGGTCGTTGGTTTGTGAACATGTTCTTCATCCAATTTCCACCAAATCATGAAGCTCCTTCTTTGTACCTCGTGCTGACTGATGAAAGATGCCTTAATACTCTCCTTTCAGTGGGTCTCCTTCCATCTAATTCAGCTCGTCTATTCTAGAAACGAGACCTAGAGTATTATGAGTACCTTGAGGCTTGCAGTCATTAGTGGTAGGATCTCTCACATCGACAGTTGGGAATACATCAATGTCTCCTGATTGATGGATTCTTCAGGTGTTAGACACTAGCTCCTTTATTCACACTTGTAAGAATGTACTCAGTGCCTTGATAACTACTTTCATTATCAGTAGGTTGTCTCTCGTTTGTTAACGATATACCTCAATGATTGGTAATCAAACGATGTCTCATTGTGTTCGACCTCAACTCCTTTATTCACATGATGTAGACTTTCTCCCTCGGCGGATTGTGTAGAAGACTTGAAGACATCACTATGTGGCATCAACTTTCCTGAGTTGTTGCTTCCTTTTCATTGGACCAATACTTATATGACTTCAGTGACCATGGGAGATCAAATTGTACTCCATTGTATACAAATATTTTCAAATTGGTTTTGAGACTGGTTCTACTGGGACTTGTTCTTGACTATGAAAACTTTTGGCATGTAACCGCATTTGTATTTTCCTATTCATGGCCACAGACACTTGCTTGGTATATTTTCACATGGATTTGCAGTGTAATTCTATTGGCATCCATGTATGCAAAGTCAATGCAGAATGTAATGAGAAACTAGTTCTTCTGGATGGTTCCCCATCACTCCACTTCTGGGTTGTTTATAATGTATTTCGGCCATCACAGATACTCCTTTGACCTCACACATTAGGGGGCATCTGTTATAGAAATATTTTTCTCACCGTATGAAATCTTGCACAAAAGGCCTTTTTTCCATTCCCCCATGCAGACTTGTCATCCTTATTTGTAAATTCCAGAGATAAAAATAAATTTTTTTCCACATGTACGCACCTTGCCTACTATACAACATGCATATACACAGGATTCTCCACTACAGCCCGTGTACATCAAGATTTGTGCCAAAAAATGAAAATTAATGTCGGGTTTCCATGTCACAACAAGAGATCTCTGATCCTTGTCCTTCCATATACTAGAAACGTTCTGAATCGGCCATTCAGTTTCAAATGAAGGCTATAAATGGGCCAATTTTGAGCTATGGAAAATAGGAGAAATAATTCAACTTTGAGAGAAAAGTTACTCTGGAGAAATTATTTGCTTCATATTGAGTCTGCATCCCTTTGTCCTTTAAGTTTGAACACAATGTTCAACCCCCAACCTCTTCCCTTATTGATGGAGAACCTCATTGTCTCCCTACTATGAGCTTGCCTTTGGTGGAGGAATGAAGTGGTGGAGGCCCAGCTGGAAGGAACTTAGTTTATCAGTTCCGAACTGTGCTAACATGGAAGTATGTAATATTCTCACTTATGCTGATCATTTATTAATAGAAATACTCCTTTCCCGTCCAATTGATATCTAGAAAATATTTGAGTTATTATCCATGGGCGTATTTTTTATGTATATTAATGGATTATGCTATCTAATGTGCTATCCTTTTATATTATCACCATATGCTTTCTTTGCTTGGTTGTTGATAACTAGTTGCAGGTATATAGCTTTGGGTCAAAGTGCTCAACGATGGAATTCATCGAACATCTGGATGAGGTAGGCCTCTTTCATATCTCACTTGCATATTGGTTTATATAGCATGTTTTTGGGATATAGTTGATTTCTGCAGTCATTTCATTATGTTATGGTTTACCCTAGCCATAAAGAGTTTTTCCCTCGTAACATATTTGGCGACCATACTGGGGATTGATGTTCTTTCTAAGGGTTTGGAGTACTTTTCTCCTTACATTGCTCTCATTCATTTTTGTTTCTTGTCGTATCATTGCTTGACAGTACCTGTTCACTCTAGTTCTGAGTTTTCAGCCTTCCTCCTTGCCTAGCCTTGTTTTTTGAAACATATACATGACTTTTGTCTCGACAATTGTGTATATATGCGGGTTGTCCCTTTGCAAGATGCTTACATATGCTCTGTTTTCCTAAACAGTCACGTAAATCAACTTTCATTGCTTGTTTTCTGAGTCTGGTGGTTGCTGGGTGGGATTTGATGTTTGTTGAGTCTTCTTAGGTCTCCGTAGTGCCTGTTAAGTGTGTTTGGGATGACAAAAAACCTGTCTGGAGTTGAATTTTCGGGCGAAGTCTTTCTCATCATATTTTCATTTTGATTGTCCTTGTACATTAGGCTGGGTATTCTGCTTCTTGGTATTCTTCTTGAGTTATCTCTTTCTATACACAGTAGAATTTATATATCAAGTTGCTTATCAGTCCACGCATTTTCATTTTATTATATTGAAAATACAAAAATATTAGGCATTTTGAATTTCTTGGAATTTTGGTCTTTTCGAGTCCTTGTCATTATCTTAGTGCACTTAGTGAAAGATTGCATTTTTACTTTAGAATTGCAAAGTTGAAATTGAAAATTGCATTTGTTTTCATAAACATATTGTTCATTGAAAATTGAACTTAGGAGTTTGCATTATATTCATATTTCTTTTCTTGCAGAGTCATAACATCATGAGTTTCACTACCATACCTTTTTGAGTAATCACGACCACTAAAATTAACGCTATAATTTAAAATTAATTAATCACAATTTTATTTTCTAGGGTGCACAAACTAGCTTAGTATTTAGTGCCTTGGAATAGGATTTTGTGAGTAAACTTCTCCAAGGAAATTAAATCAACATATGTGTCTGAGAAAAGAAGCAGAGAAATCCATTGTATAATTGGTAATATCAGGAGGCTCTTCTCACACCGAAGTTAATCACAAGGTCGCGCGAGGTTGGTTGAAGGGATATCCCCCCGATACCTTCTTAGAGTCAGAGATATTTTTGGGGATCTATTCATATCTAGGGATCTTGCTAGTGCCTTTACCTCCGCGAGAGGCGGTAATTTCAAGGTTTCAGGCTTTGCTACCCTGCCCATACGATGGACCTGACTTACGAATACTCGCCTGTGCATTGGTTATACATTGGTTGCTTAGCTTCTTGACTTAGGTGCCACATAGGTTACTTGTAGGGTTTATTTTGCAGGTACCCTGGATCAGATAAGGGTCAGACAACACACATCCTTTATGGAGGATTACTTTTCTGGGGGGATCTAACCGACTGGTTTTTAACCCCACGAGGGCCCTTATAACTAATTTTGATACCTCCAATCTTTAGTAGGGAGTCATAGGACCCTCTTGGGGGAAACATACCTTCTTTAGGAAGGGAGGCCACATTCATCCACTTTACCTCGTTTGTGTGCATATTGGCCATTTGACTTTTGGTGTGCTCTTTGATTACTAGTTGGCCTTAGGAGTCTATGTTGAGTTTTCATTATCATGTATAGTGGAGTTCCTTTGACTCCCTCGTTTACCACTACCCACCCCATGATGTTCACTCATTTCATGGGGTCGAATCCTTCTGTTTTTAATAATGGTATGAAGAACTATGACGCTCAATCAATGCCTAGAGTCTCTAGTCATTTTCCTATTGATATGCCTTCAACCTTTTCATCCTCTCCCTGGCCCACATATATGAATACTAGCATTGGATCCGGGGGCACCATGGCCGCTCTACCTACATCTTCATTTGATATGAGTCATGTCCCTCAACTAACTTTCACCGTGGGAGGTTGGAACCTCCCCTCTTACGGATCTAGTCCTAGCTATGCTCCTCCAGGAGCTAATACTCAAATGGGTTCTTATTATATTTATTACACTCCATCCATGTATCCTTCATCCGCCATGTTGGTTCCTTTGAACACTATTCCCATGGCAGGTCCTCATGTATCCCCGAGTATTTCATATGGGGAGAATCGGTTTTACAGTTTGAGCTACCCTCTTTATGGAACCCCTTCACAAGGGGGAAACATATATCCTCGCTTGAATAACTCTTATCATACCTCTGTCTCTTCGCAAAATTCAATGATGATGCTCGTACAAGCCTCTTCGGACCAATTTTGCGGAGGATACTATCTTTCCGAACAGGGACATGGGGTAAACCAGGACCCTTCTTGGCCTTCAATGTTTCAAAGTCAATCTTTCCCTGAAGCTTGGTATCAAATGCCACCACTCACCACTAGTCCAATCACTCCCATTCATACTGGAATTCCCTCACCAACCTCTGCCAGTCATGTTGGAGAGGGGTCGACAACCTCTGCAAGTCATATTGATGTCACATATCCAACCTCTGCACATCACATAGGACATGACTCTCTCACCTCTGCCAGTCATGTTGAGAGCATGTCACCAGCCATTGGGAATGACACTAGGGGCATCGAGAATCTTAGATGCCTCAGACATAAACCTAAATTCCTTTGCAGGACTTGTGAAGGAGATCACCTTACTCGTTTATGTCCAGCTACAACTGGGATACCAAAAGCTTGGTTTTCACCTGAGGGACCTTTGGGTTCTGAAGTGTCTGTGGTTTCCCCACACCCCATTTCTCCTTTGATGGACACAGAAGTAATGCCACTCCAATCCTCTCCAGACCATACCCCCATTGTCGAGGGTGATGTGTCCCTTATCCTTGTTATATTGTATCCTTTTCAACCTAGAGTTGAAAAAGTGGTCTTACCAATGCAATCTACGGTCAATCCAACCCTCCATTTGGAGGGTGATACGTCCCTCAACCACGTTGTCATCATTTCTGATAATGCTCCTTCTAAACACAAGAGAGTTTTTCTCTCCTCGAGTGCTCTGAATCCACATCTTAAAGAGGTTCCCTTTGATTGGGATGGCCTTGTGGGGTATCCAATGCCCCTGCCTATGTCTTTTCCAGTAAGAGACATTATTTGATATATAACGAAGACTATAACCTCTGCTAGCGCTTTATCCTCTTCGGCTTGGAGAGCTTTGGGTTTTCCCAAACTTATGTTAGCTATTAGTAAGATGTTGACATTCCATAGAAGTCCATCATGGGAGCCTTGGCCTCCCCATGACTTTCCGCCTAGAATCAACCAAGAAAGTCCGAGTTAAGCTCTTTTTCGGCTCGTCTAAAAAATGAAAAATATTTTCGAGTGATTTGTCCTTTTCACCCTCATTAAATTGGAGTTGAAAAGTTGTGAGTCTTAGTTAAGCTCTTTTCCGACTCGTTTTCTAAAAAATGAAAAGATTGTCGAGTGAACTTGTCTCTTTCACACTTGTAAATTGGATTTGAAAGGACGTCTATTTGGAACAAGTGTATCCTTTTTTTACACCAAGAGACTAAAATTCATAAAAAATGACATTTTCTGGCGTTATTTGTAATTGCATTTCATGCCCTTGGTTGCAGTATTGAGCCTTTAGCCGATTCTTGCTTTGCATTATAAACCGTTTGCCTCAATGATTTTTGATCTTCAACCAAGCAGAGCCTCGTTTATATCCTTCACAATTTGACACCCTATACCTAGGAGGGAACATTCATCCGAGTGTCCATCTCCCACATGCATGTCCTTGCATTGAGCATAGGTATGTTCCACTGGTGGAACTATTTTTTATTATGTGCAACACTCGTTTCCTCCTATGTATCATAGCATTCATTTGTCTATGAAAAACCAAAAAAAAGACGAGCGGGAAGGGAGTATTATATTATATTGGCAACAATTGTGTCTCCTTTGAACAAAGCAAAAAGTTATTGAGTCCATTTTTTACCATAATTTTGGGTTTAGCATGGCCTTAGGAGGTTGAGCTCATTACAGAGTCTTCTCTACCGACTGGTTACTCTTCCATTCCCTATGGAGAATATCATTGATGCCTCCTACATCTCATGGTTTGATCATCAAGTCTACGCTGTCGGAGTCTTCCATATGTCTCATGCTCTTGTTCAAAGGAAGTCTATCAACCTGTGTCGACCACTTATCAGAACTCTTGACTTTGCATGTCGGCTATACCCTCAGTTTGTCTGAGATTCACATGATATTGTAGTCCTATCATGCACCCTGGCCCTACTTTCATCATTGGTAGGTAACCTTGAACCCAACAATCGACATTTCATCATTGGTTGTTGACTGGGTGGTCTCCCTTGTGTTCGATGGTAAGACATATATTCACACATTGGAATTCGTGTAATGTATTGGATACCATTATACTTATTGGTGGTTTCCTCGCCATTGTCAACATTCAGAGGGTATTTTTTGTGTACCGCTTTCACTTGGCACATGTGAAAGACGCACAGGGTCATTGGTTCGTGAACATGTTCTTTGTCTAATTTCCACCAAATCATGAAGCTCCTACTTTGTACCTCATGATGACTGATGAGAGATGCCTTAATTCTCTCCTTTTAGTGGGTATCCTTCCATCGACTTCAACTCATCTATTCTGGAAACAAGACCTAGAGTATTATGAGTATCTTTAGGCTTGCAGTCATTAGTGGTAGGCTCTCTTGCCATCAATAGTTGGGAATACATCAATGTCTCCTGATCGATGGATTCTTCAGGTGTTTGACACCAAATCCTTTATTCACACTTGTAAGAATGTACTCGGTGCCTTGATACCTACTTTCATTATCGGTAGGATGTGCTGTGTTTGTTAATGATATACCTCAATGACTAGTAATCAAACGACGTCTCATTGTGTTCGACCTCAGCTCCTTTATTCACATGATGTAGACTTGTACCCTCGACAGATTGTGTAGAAGACTTGAAGAAATCACTATGTGGTTGCAACTTTCCTGAGCTATTGCTTCCTTTTCATTGGACCAATACCTATATGACTTCAGTGATCATGGGAGATCAGATTGTAGTCCATTGTATACATATATCTTCATATTGGTATTGAGATTGGTTCTACTGGGCCTTGTTCATGACTATGACAACTTTTGGCATGTAACCACATTTGTATTTGCCTATTCATGGCCATAGACACTTGTTTGGTAAATTTTCACATGGATCTGTAGTGTAATTCTATTGGCAGCCATGTATGCAAAGTCAATGAAGAATGTAATGAGCAACTAGTTCTTCTAGATGATTCCCCATCACTCCACTTCTGGGTTGTTTATAATGTATTTCGGCCATCGCAGATACTCCTCTGACCTCACACATTAGGGGGAATCTGTTATAGCAATATTTGCCTCAACCTATGCAATCTTGCACAAAAGGCCTTTTTGCATTCCCCCATGCAGACTTGTAATCCCTGTTTGTAAATTCCAGAGATAAAAATACAAAATTTTCCACATGTACGCACCTTGCCTACCATACAACACGCGTATACGCAGGCTTCTCCACTACAACCCACGTACATCGGTATTTGTGCCAAAAAATGAAAATTAATGTCGGGTTTCCATGTCACAATGAGAGATATCTGATCCTTGGCCTTCCATATACTAGAAATGTTTTGACTCATCCCTTCAGTTCCAAATGAAGGATATACATGGGCCAATTCCCAACTATGGAAAAGAGGAGAAAGAATTCAACTTTGAGAGCAAAGTTATTCTGGATAAATTATTTACTTCATATTGAGTCTGCATGCCTTTGTCCTTTAAGTCTGAATACAATGTTCAACCCCCAAGATCTTCCCTTATTCATGGAGAACCTCATTGTCTCCCTTCTATGAGCTTGCCTTCGGTGGAGGATTGAAGTGGTGGAGGCCCAATTGGAAGGAACTTAGTTTATCGGTTCTGAACCATGCCGACATAGAAGTCTGTAATATTTTCACTTATGCCGATCATTTATGAATAAAAATACTCTCCTGTCTAATTGATATCTTTCAAATATTTGAGTTATTATCCATGGGCTTATTTGTTATGTATATTAATGGATTATGCTATCTAATATGCTAAAATTTTATATTATCACCATATGCTTGCTTTTCTTGGTTGTTTAGAACTAGTTGCAGGTATATAACTTCGGGTCAAAGTGCTGAACGATGGACTTCATCAAACATTTGAACGAGGTATGCCTCTTTCTTATCTCTCTTGCATATTGGTTTATATAGCATGTTTTTGGGATAGAGTTGATTTCTGCATTCATTTCTGTCTGTTGTGGTTTACCCTAGCCATAGAAATTTTTTCCCTCGTAACACACGTCGATGGTCATGATAGGGGTAAGTAGATCAGGCTCTAAAAACCCTATCAAAGAGATCACCATGTCAACTACCATATCTAAGTCATCTGCATCAACAATGAGAGGCTCATCTACATCAACAACAAAAGGCATGGGACAAAACCCAAAGCTTTCCAAGCAATAGAGGACAAAATACTAACAGACACACCTTCATCTATCAACGTTCGAGGAACGTCCCGACCACAAACCTATACTGTAATCTTGAAAGGAATGTGAGAGGGAAGCCGAGATCCAGTTAGCGCACCCCAATAAAAAATGATGGCCTCATTACTTGGAGGGGGTTCCAAGGGAGAAGGAGGAATGCCCCCCAACATGGTAGATTTTGTATCAACGAGAAAAACTTGGGTAGTATCGGGTTTACTCTCTAGTGGGAGAGTAGAATCGACCGATGACGAGATTAGTTCGACCACGTGGGTTGCACTCTCCAAGGGGATAATGGGGTCGACGGAGATGGTGGGGGGAAATTAGGAAATAAATGTATCTAAATCTGTATTCTATGAGAGAGTCGCTCTTGAACAAGACACCCTTTCACTTGCTTTGTGTCTAAGTTGGAAAATACACTTGTCTTTTGATCATACTCCTTTATAAGATTACAAATTGGTCTGTGATCCCTGTTGTTGAGTTAGTGTTTCCAAGATAGTTTCCATGTCTTCAATATGTTCAAAGATAAGTTCAACCTGGAAATCCTTCTATTGCGTCGACAATTTCTGTAGTCCTTAAGCCTTCTATTGCGTTGACCATCCCTGAGTCAGTCCTAAATCACTTGTTACTCTGATCTACTTCAAATATTTTTACCCGTTTCATGTCATTGATGGGGGATACATTAAGGCCCTCCTGTGACGAGTCTTTTCCTGTCGACTTCAATTCATTATCCAGGAATTAGAATTGGAAACTAATTGGTACCTTGGAACTTGCATGCCTCAATGACAGGTTTCCTCACTTTCGACAACGAGTTTTCATTATTGACCCCTGATCGGGATATTCCACTGAGTGTTCGAATTCAACTCATTAATTCACATTCGTTGGACTGTACTAGTGTACCTTGGGATTCATTGAAATTAATGGTGATTTCCCTCGCACTTGTTAACGATATTCACTAATGACCGGTAATCAAGTGGTTTCTACCATGTTCGACTTCAACAAATGTATTCACATGGTTAGATTCATATTATAGAATGATGGAGATGAAGACCCTAAATATTTTCTGACAGATTCAGGTTGCGTTGGAGTATAGTCAGATTGTATTGTTGCATAGATCCACAGTGTATGTCTCATGGCTATGTTCAAATTTGAGTCTTTAACACATAGATCCACAGTGTATTTTTTGGTGGCTATGTTCATATTTGAGTCATATTGGCATGGATCCACAGTGTATGTTTGGTGGCCATGACCTGTCTTAGTTGACATGGATCTTTGCATGTCGGAATTTATGATTTGATTCATTTGTATTATGAGAATGGGAATTCCTACCTCAATGATGATATATTATTGTACTATATTTTCCTTGTTTGTTGGCAGGTTTCCGACCGACGTGTTCCTTGTTCCCTACACACACTCGACAAAGTATTTCAGCTATCACTCTGTTCTAACTTCATACTTTGGGGGGATCTTTGTTACACATTATTTTCTTCACCCCTATGACCATTAATGGTATTAATCCCTGAAGAAGAATGAAGATGAATTTTCCCAGAGAGATGAAATTATATTTTCCTTTGTAAAACCCTATAAAGAAGGATCGTCACACCCTGCTTAGTGTTAAGGGTGCAACGATCTAGGATCGTCGTAGGCTACACCATAGTGTCCCGTGACTTTGTAACACTCTGCTCAGTATTAAGGGTGCGATGATTTTTCGTACGAAGGAAAAATAGAATCTTCTCGATTCTTCTAGAAGAGAAGCTTCTGAGGTGAGAATATTCTGAGGTGAGGTGGCCTTCGATCAGTTTGGATCTGAGTCACATCCCTAATCTCATGGGATCATCCTAACCTCCTCACCCTATCCTTTTCATCTTATAAACGGGGAGGATTTCTCATTGGGAAAGTTAGCTTGAATCTTGAAAATTAGCTTTTGGGTTTGGAAAGTTCTTGAGTTTGGTAGCTTGGAGTTTTTGGAGCTTCTATGTTGGCTTTGAGATTTTCTTTGTCAAGATAGATTGTTGATCTCAGAATACATGGATTATAAGTGTGTGGGAAGCAAGGAACTCTTGGAAGGTACTTGAAAACATCAAGGCATCTGGTTGTATCTTCCTTCTCATGTCTTTAATACAATGATATATCTCTTTCCCATAAAATTTTCCTTATTTTATTGTATGACTCCTTGATCACATACATAGGCTTTGTTGAGTATACATTGTTATTTTCACTTCGTTGGCTTGTGTTGTTTTACAGGTTCAACATCCCATAAGCCTTGGAATGGAGCGAGGATGACACTGACAAGGACAAATGACGTTTAAAAGGTATGTCATTTATCTCTTGTTAGATAGTATGCTTGATAATTAAAAATTAGGGAAAGTTTTATATTCTGTCTTGTTTTGTTATAGATTCAGGGTGAAACTAGGGAGATCTATTTGTGTCCACACTTACCGATTTGTCCGATAACAACCACTTCCCTGAAAGTTCAGGGATCATCATTAGTAATAGATAAAGAAAAATTAGAACAAAAATCAGTTGGACTATACCTTTCTGGTTTCCTTCTTTCCCTCACTAATCTTTTCAATACTGGGGTATGAGGTTCTTCTTCTTCTACTTCATCTTCTTTAGTTGATTTAGATTTTGCATCATCTAATTCAATCTCTATTTTCTCAGGTTCTTCTTTCCTTGGTAGGAATTCCTGTTTGGGAACATATTTCACCTCTCTAAAAAACAACATACCGACTGTAAACAATCTTCTTACTTTAAGGGTTCCAAAGCTTATAACCTTTCACACCATCTTTATAACCAATAAAGATACAATTTTCAACTTTATTATCCAACTTAATCCTATTTTTTTTTGGAACATGTACATAAGCATCACAACCAAACACTCTGAGATGTTCAAGAGAGGGTTTCTTACCAGTCCATACCTCGTGTGGAGTTTTATCATCCAACACTGACGAGGATGATTGATTGACCAGGTAACATGTTGTACCCACTACCTTTGCCCATAATTCATGTCCTAACTCGGCACCACTAAACATGCTCCTTTCTTTTTCCATCAGTTTCATGTTCATCCTTTCTACAACTTCATTTTGCAGAGGTGTCTATGGAGTAGTATTATCCCTTTCTCTACCACACTTCTTACATAATTCTTCGAATTCATTTCCGCATAATTCTCCACTATTATCTGTCCTCAATACCTTTATTTTCTTCTCTGTCTGATTTTCTACTAGAGCCTTAAACTCTTTAAATTTATAAAATACCTCAGATTTCTTTCTAAGAAACTAAATCCATGTGTTCCTTGAGAAATCATCTATGAATGAAACATAATACACATATTTACCTAGTGATGGAACATGCACATGTCCAAACACATCACTGTGTATCAACTCTAAGATCCGATTTTCTCTTGTACCATCAGATGGGAATCTTACTCGATTTTGTTTACCATATATGAAATGTTCACATAAATCAAAATCCAGAGTGCAATTAAACATAACTTCAACCATACCTTTACCATGTAGTGTTCGAAGGTCCTTATCTCCAATATGCCCCAGTTTTTGATGCCACAACATGGTCTTCTTTCTAGGGACAATATTGGTCTTGTCTTCTTTATTTCTCTACTCAAGGAAAATAATTTTTTTACACCCATTAGTATAAGTTCTTCCCAACAACTTGTACAGAGTTCCACATTGAACTCCCCTCATCAACACCATTTCTCCTTGTACCATCTTGCAAGTGCCCTTTCCCAATACAATATCCACATCTGCATCATCCAACTTGCTTACATATATTAGGCTCTTGGCTAGTTTTGGAATGTGCAGAACTCCAGGGAGAGTTATAATCCTTCCATATTTTAGCAACAACTTAACCCTTCCACGCCCCATGATTTTGGATGTTGAGTCATCTCCTAAGAATACATCACCACCATTGTATTTTTCATATTCACAGAACCACTGCCCGTGAGGATTCACATGATATGACACACCTGATTCGATCAACCATACACCATGGTATGCATGTGTACCTGTATATTCTAGGTAAACATCATCTCCTTCTTTAGTGGAGGTTTTCACCTCTGTGGAAGAGGCATTGTCAGATCCCTTTGGTTTATCAACCTTCTTAGACTTGTAATCTTTCTTATAATGCCTTACTTTACCACACTTCTAGTATTTACTCAAATATTTTCCTGGGGGCTTAGATATACCTTTAGATTTAGATCCCCCCCCCGCCAAAGACTTACTAGGATTCCTGTCTTGGGTACAACCTCTTACAAATAAAGAATATGTGCTCTAACCATCCATGCTTTTCCACCTCATCTCTTAAGATAACAAGGATGTAACTACATCCTCATACTTCAATGTAGATTGAGTGGTAATACCAATTGCTACAACCAGATTATCCCAAGAGTCTGTAAAATAACATAACAAAGTAAAACACTTATGTTCTTCTGCAATCGTAATATAAACAAAGGCAAGTTGACTTACCAAAGTATTGAAGGATTTTATATGTTCTGTCACAGAATATCCATCTTCCATCCTAAGATGATACAATTTCATTCGAAGAAACAACTTGTTTACCAGGGACTTTGATTGATAAAAATTCCTGAATTTATCCCGTAGTTCCTTGGCTGTAAATTCTCTTGAGACATTGAACAACATCAAATCTACTAGGAAGAGTCGAATAATACTCCTTTATCTTCTATCCAACTTCTCCCAATCTTCCTTCGTCATACCAGTAGGTTGTGTACTAGTAGTTTGTGTATTGGTAGTTTTTGTACCATAATATTGTGTACTAGTAGACTGTGTTCTAGTAGACTGTGTATCAATAGGTTGTGTACCAGGATCCACAATGATCCATTGTTCTTTGTCTAGAAGAAGGTCCTCCATCTTGAGCTTCGATAGCTCAATTTTTTTGTCGTTGAACTTCTCTATCTCGATTCTAGAAGAGCTCATCATTCATCTTTATACACTCGAATCACCACTGCAAAAGCTCCCATTGAACCCAAGTTTATCACAAACCCAAGATAAACTTGATCTATCAAGACCGAGCCAAACCCTCAGTAAGAAAGGCACCCCCCTGAAGCCAAAAAAGGCTCTGATAGCACATATAAGTTTTAAACCTATGAAGTAAAGCAATGCATACAAATTCTTAAGCAAAAAAAAATTAATCAGTGGCTCATGCAGACAGTACACAAAGATTTATGCTGAAAACCCTTAACCAAGAGAAAACCAACCTTCCTTGGTGCCACACCTTTCAACTCTTCTTTGTATTAATTTCAACATTCACAATACAATATATAAAATATTTTTGGTATTCCGTAGCCACCAAAACCCTAATCCCTTAATCCAGGATTAATTTAGAAAACCGCTAAAAATAGCAAAAAATGCCCAAAAATCGAATCTGATGTGCCCACACACACGCATGAAAATAATATAACGCATACCCAATAATAGTGTGGGTATAAATTTAGGGAGCAATGAATTATTTTGCATGTTCTATAGAGAAATATTTCTTTTGGGTTGGATGCATTTTCATATGTTGTTGGGGATCGTTTGGTTGGTGCATTGCACCGTGTTCCATCTATTTATTTATTTTTTTTTTTTTTTTGGGGGGGGGGTGATTATAGTATAAGAAAATACAGTTCAAAAAGACATGCATTTTGCAATTTGTATGAATTATTTTTCTATGAACATATGGTGACACTCGGTGCGACTATGTGTTGCAAATCTCAGTAATGGCAGAGGAGTATCACTAACACATCCAATACTATGTATTTTCAATTCTTGTGTAGAGAATTCATGCCAGTTATGGTTGTGCGGTCTCGTGCATATGGACGATGAATTGTGATAGGGGATGTGATTTGGACGATATCCCAAAGATTTGTCAGAGGTTGATTTTTTCATATTTGTAAGCAAAGGGTAGTGATTTAGAGCTTGTGTGATGTGCGAAAGGAATAGCTATGCAGAGGGCAGAGATATGGCTATTGCAAAACCTACGTCCGACCTCAAAAGTGGGAAAGTAAAAAGGATTTTGACTAGCATATTGTCCAAAGGAAAACATATTTTAGAGTTGGTGTTAGCTCCTAGATTTTACTCTTGATTGCAATAGAGAAAATCCTAGGCACCACAAAATATAATAATTTATGTTTTGGTTGGTGGATTAGGTAATTGGGATATTGGAATCAAGGGAAAATTCTCAGAATCATCTACTATATCTCATGGATTGAAGGCAAATGAAATCAATATTCAAACACTTTAGATTAAATAAGTGAAAGAGGGAAATAAGGAGAAGCACATATGTAAATGTATCAATCTCACAAAATGTTCAATTAACACATCCACAAGGTTGAATATTCTATAACCAGAAAATATTTTCAATTATGAACTGAAATACTTGAATGAAACTTATGAAATATAGGAAATCACAACAAGTCTTAACTATTCAAGAATCTATAATTCATAGACCATTAATGTATGCTGCATCAATAATCATATCATGCAAATAAGAAAGAAAAGGACTGTGAACATAATAGACACAACATGATATTGAACTCACAATATTTCTTCAGTAATATAACATATTCATTAAGTCTGTAGTTTTGCATAAAATATATCTTTACAACCAATTCCTAAAACAAAAACTCAACTCTCTCTTCAATTTTCCTTCTACCTTTTATAGATACAAAATTAATTCAAAAATAGATCTAAGATACAAAATAAATGGATCTGAACCTAACTTAGAAATAGAAACAATATCCATAGACATCATAATCGAATTTCCTGATTTGGAGCATGAAATCCGATTTTCAGTTCCAGATCCACTTTCTAAGTCTTTCCTTTTGACCACCTCATATCTTATATCTCGATCCCATATTGGCATATACAAACTTTATAAAGAAGATAAAAATATGAAAGAGGGTTATTAATAGGATCAATGACTTTCTAGATATGCTGCATATGAAAATTTGTCATCCTCATAAGTTCTGGTAGTGCTTTTGAGTTTTCTGGTGTAGAAGTCGCTACTAGAAGTTCAATATTCAAAATTTTGAATCATATTCTAGAGACATGTCCTTATCCAAAATTAATATGTTATGTTGATGAAATCTTTGATAGAATTTGGTACTTATCATTTGAGGTCTCTATACTACTCCTTATAAAACATGTTGAATAGCTTCTGCAAGCAACTTGAGATTGCTCCTGTCTTGGTTTATGAGTTTCTCTTGCAACCACTTTGTTTTCAATTTCCTGCCCTATCTAAAAAAATTACCATTGTTTTGGTATAATTTATAAGCCCAAGTACATAACTTATTAGGTTTTATAACTAGTTTATCCTTCTTTTCAATAACCTTTTTATTCTTCTTTTTCAACATAGCGTTCTCATGTCTGAAGTGATTGATCAAGCTCTTAAACTTGTTCAATTGTTTTTTAAGCTTCTCTATCTTCTTGTCCCCTTTATTGTTTGGCTGTGTTGTTATGACTAGCTCCTGTATTGGTACCTATTTGTTATGTTCATCCTTGTCTAGCTCAGAATCCTCACTATATGAATATGGTAAGTTTAGAATAGGTTTACGATTTGGTTGAGATGAAACCACATGTTCTTATAAAGTTTTTTCAGGTTCATCATGTTCATTTTCTTCAATTGGCATGAAACTTTGAGGTTCCAAATATCCCAACTCCAAAGATTGACTAAGTCTTTCAATTTCATGAATGTTCTTATTTGTTTTTGTTGATTTTTTATACTTTTTCTTCATCTTGTCTTGAACTGACTTATGAAGTTTTGTCTCCCTTTGTATTTCCTCATTCTATGGCAAGGATCCCTTTGAATAATCTTCTATGATGAGTAATACATTATTTAAAGATGGGTCTGCATTCGATTTTGAATTTAATTTCATCTTATTGGTCAGAGAAGTATGTGGTCTTCTAGACACATGTTCTTCCAGAGATTTCTGTTTAACTTTCTGAGAGGATTTCCCAGACATTTTTTTAATTGTTGTGATATTAGAGGGTTTCTCAATAACTGGATCTGTATTTATTGGATCAACAATATTTATTCTTCTTTTTTTCCTGTTATAGACCCTTTTAACTTCAGGAGATGGGCTTCTCTCCTCTAGAACAAATTCTACTACCTCTTTTCATGTGCTTATTTCTTCAAAGGAAATATTTCTTGCAACACTCATAGTCATCCCTATAACTGTTTTTATTTCCTGTTCTACAGAGGAAGACCTGATAACCATACCTCTAGGGTTTTTGAGAATTTTAATTCTTTCAACGAGAGTATCTGCTTCTGTAGCTAGTGGCTCATGAATTTATGCTTTAAAACCAACTAAGAAATGTTTCCAATTCCTTTGTTTTTTGTTCAATTCCTCCATGATTAAGAATTTGATTAAACCTTGGTGCATAACACTATGTTTGGTGTTTTCTAGATAAGCTTGAACTTTAGCTGACATTTTTGTTAAATTCTTTAACAAGAAAAATGGAACACTCATTCTCCTTTCTCCTATGAAATGTAGTAAAAATATCATGTGATACATCAGAGTGATAGTATATCTACCTTCGCAAGTGATGTTACTTTGAACCATCTTCAAAAAATCACCCCATTCGTCTTTTGATGCTTTGGATTTAAGAAATACCTTTGCTCTATTCAGGTATTTAAGATGGAATACCTTTGCTCTATTCAGGTTTTTGATGCTTTGGATTTAAGAAATGATTTATTTATGCATCAGTAATGGTTTGGTTCTTAAACTATTTTTCTCCATTCGTGGGTAGCTTAGTAGCAGCTGCAATGGAAGCCTATGAAACCTGTAGAGTAAAATATCCAAATTTAACCTCACTACCATCAAATTTTTCTGCAAATGCTCCGGCGACCTTCAGATTGGATCCTTGAAGCCTCTCACATAGAGAGAACCAACTAGCCTATTTAAATTAATCAATGAACTCAAAGTAGGATTCCAACAACTCGACACCTTCTGCTTCCACTCATACAATGTTTCCTCCTTTACCCATTTCCTGCAAGTTGAGAATTCTACCCTCTTAACTTGCTAAGCTGAAAATTAGAAGGAAATAATGAATAGAATTACAATTTAGGTAAGAAAACGACACCAAAAATTCATCTTTTTTTAAAATGCAACCAGTATACATCAGGGTCATCTCGAGAAATCATAATCATTATAGTGACTGGGAAATGTGGATAACAAATTTTGAAATTGACATGTCAAAGATTAATTATGATTTGTTGGAGGATATAACTGTCAATCTTGGGATGTACCATCATATGATAATTTTTTAAATGACTCACTAGCCAATATCTTCATGACTTATTTAACATAACTATAACCTTTAATTACCCTTTAAACCCTAATGCAGAACTTATGATAGCGACAATTCACTACCAGTTGTTCAAAACTTCAATAAAGGTAATGATGTTTGACCCTATAACTTTGTTGTTGGGAAGACAATATTTTCATAGAACAAGCTAAATTTTTTACCTGAATGTGACTCATGGGAGACACTTCTTAAAACTCATTACATAATTTTGTATTATTGACAACATAATAGAGAAAACCAAAAACACGCTGACTCAAATTGACCTTTTTGACCCAATAGAACTTTGGAGAGGATAAATTTTTTTATCACTGCAAATTAGGTGCTAACACCTGGCTCCAACTGGGGATGGAGTCATTCCTACGAGATTCCAAGAAATTGATAACCACGTTCCTTCTTCCAAAATCTGTCTATGAAACTGTAACTATCTTCTTTGTTTATTAAACAATCTAGACTAAAGACACATTGTACACTTCCAACCAAACTGATAAGCAAAATGAAAGCACACTGAAGAATTATTCTGATAAGAAACTCTATACTAGTGCTTTTCCATTGGGATATGGAGTATTTATTTAACTAATTTTCTACACACCATTTCAAACCACATTGATATTTACAATGGAATTCGACCACCAACGAATTTAGTAAAATAAGTTTTTGAGAAAGCACCCATTCACAGGGCCTCCAAATAGATCTTCACCTTTAAGATTTTGCAGGATAAAAGTGTTATTTTACAAAACTTTTGCAACCTTGAATGGTCCAAACCAAATATAATCAAACTTACCATGTGTACCCTTATCATATCTTCTATCATCCCACCTTAATACAAGATCCCCTGAGACAAAATTATCTTGCTTTGTATTCCTATCAAAAATGCATTTGACTTTGTTCTAATAAACTTGATCCTTTTTATTCAACAATTCTCTAGTCTGATGTACTTCTATCAATTTAAAAATCCTTCTTTGCATATCATTGGGTTCCTCATCTTTATCTTGCAGAAACTTCATTACTGGAAAGCCTAACTGGAAAAAAAAATTACACCAGTTCCATATACCAATTGAAAGGGGGAGGTTCCAATAGAATTTTTTGTGCTAACCCTATCAACCCACAATGCATATTTTAGCTTGGTATCCCATGGCTTTTTTGTTTCTACTAGCATCTTTTTAATGATCCTCATTAGACTTTTATTTGAATATTTGGCTAACCCATTACCCGATGTGTAGTATGATGTTGAATGTTTAAGAGTAATATTATACTTATTGCAAAAATTGACCATAGGAACAGACTTGAAATATGGAGCATTGTCAGTAACAATCTTCTTAGGGCATCCAAATCTAGCAAAAATGTTTTCTTCCATAAAATTGATAATTACCTTGTCTGTTGCATTGCTGGTTGGAATAACTTCTATCGAATTTGTAAAATAGTATGTGGCTGTGAGGATCTACCTATGATGTCCACTTGAGTGAGGATGTATCTCGCCTATAAATTCCAATCCCCACTGCTGAAAGGACCATTCGCCACAATAGGATTCAAAGTTAGTGGCTTTAATTTCCACCTTCTAAAAAAGATTTCTCAACACAAGCCCTAACCTTAGAGAAAACATTTGTGAGTAGTGTGGGCCAATAATAGCGAGCCCTTAGAATTTTATATGCTGCAGCCTTCCAAAAATGATGATCTCCACACTCACCTTTATGGAATTCTAAGATTACCTCGTGGGATTCTTCTTCATCAATACATTTAAGTAACATACCACTAGGGTCCTTCCAAAATAAAGAATGATTCATGATACAATATTTTTCGGCCCTCAATTTTAAATATCTCACTTTTTGTTTGTCAAAATCAGGTGGAGCTTGCAAATTGTGCAGAAAACATACAATATCCTTATACCATGATGAATAAGAAAACTTTTGGTGTACCCGAAAATTATCTCCATCATTTTGAGAAACTCCATCAGTTGAGAAAATATAATTTAATCCAAGAGATTTATAGTTTGACTCTGCCAACAACCTTTCCAAACCATGTCCCTTCACCAACTTAGCAGGTTTAATCTCTAGCTCATACTCCAAGATATTATAAATCCACCTGCCCCTTTTTCCATCACTGTCAGGCTGTGTTAAAATTTCCTTCACAGTACTACTGGGCACATAAGCAACCACTTTAGAATGCAAAATATAAGTTTTGAAGGATTTTAATGCTTTTACCATAGCATATGCCTACTTTTCAATCATGTTGTACTTCAATTTTGCATCTCTTAATGCTCTGCTAGAAAATGCAATTGGTTGCTCAAGTCCTTTTGAGTTCTTCTGAAAAAGTACAACAACTATAGTGTCCTCGGAAGCAAAAGAGAATGTCAGAAATTACTTGGAATAATATGGGCTGATTAAAACTGGTTCCTCAACTGTAAGGGGCTACTTGATAGTGTAAAAATCTAAAGTCCAAAGTCCATTTAATCTCACTATGTTTCCTAATCATGGACGTTGTAATTTTTACAATCTCTGCAAAATTGGGAATAAACCTTCTCAGGAAATTGATCTTACCTAGAAAATATTGTACCTCCTTCTTGTATGGCTTCAGTTATGGATGGATCAATCATTATCCCCCCCAGAGAGACAATAAGGCCAAGGATTTTACCCTCTATCATGGAAAAGTGATACTTCTTAGGGTTCAATGACAACCCATATTTCCTGCACTTCCTGAATGTTTGCCCAAGATGTTGTAGGTGTTCTTCATCAGAACTGGAGAAGATAGTTATATCATCTAAATAAATAACAATAAGTTTATCCTTCTCTCCTATAGATGCAATGTCCATGGACCTATGAAAGGTTTCTCTTGCATTCATCATGCCAAAGGGAATTTTATCATACATTAAAGTACCCCAGGGTGTAGTGAAACATGTTTTCTCCCTATCTTCTTCATGTAATGATACTTGATTGTATCCAGAAAAACCAACAATCATTGAGATTATTTGGGCGCCCATGACCCATTACAGATTGTAATCCATCTTGGGTAATGGATAATTATATTTTAAAGAACACCTGTTGAGGTTCCTGAAATCCACACAGAGTCTAATTTCCCCAGTTTTCTTTCTCACATGTACTGAATTGGCAATCCAATTAGAATATCTTAAAGGAACAATGATATTTTCATCCAAAAATTTCTTCACCTCCTTTTCAATCACAAGCAACAACAAATGATTAACATGTCTTAATTTCTCTTAAAATTCTATGTTCTTTATAGGAATTCTGTGTTGAACGATGTTGAAATCGTAGGTTTTTAAGTCTTCATATGTCCAAGAAAATACATCTAAAAATTCTTTTATCAAATCAACATATATCTATCTCATATAATCATGCAATGATTTTGACAACTTAACAAGTTTGAGCTCTGAATCAGTCCCTATGTTGTAACTAATAACTTTCTCTTCTGAAGATTGAATAAAATGTTTCACACACACATCATTTATGTCAAACAATCTTTCTAATGGACTAGGCCTTTAGGAATATGATTTCTTTTTAGCTCAATTATTTCATGATTTGCAATCATATTCAGAAAATTGCTATCATTTTGAATTTCCCCTATATCTTCATATTGATCTATGTGAGATGTAGAAAAATACTCTATTGATTCTAAAAATATTTTCAATTCACAATCATCACTAAAAACTTTCTAGTGTTTGACATTATCTGGGAGTGAGGTCCTATGCATTAATTCAAATTCATACCTTAATTTGGGACACAAGGGAGTCCTGAAGATGCTATATCCTAATGCCAATGAATTTTCCCATTGATTGAAACTTCTCTGAACACATGTAATGTTCAAAGCCAAAAATAAATTCTCAACCATGTCCCATACCTCATTTATGTACTGCTTTAATCTTGGCTTCTTGGTCTGATAAATATTTCTAACTTGATGAATGACTAACTCCGAGTCACCAAAAATTTCCAATTTGTCAATTCCCATGTCTTTATCATCTTTCAACCCTAACAACAGAGATTCATATTATACAATGTGTTGGCCCTTGGTGATGGAACTAAGCAAAGGTTAAGTCAAAAAAGGCAAAATGCAAACTGCGCGGAAGACACAGTGACTGTTCCTGGGTCGAAGTGAGCAAAAGAGAAGAAAAGATGGAGCGAAGTAAAAGGAAGCAATCCATTGGACGAGGAGACCGAGGATGACAGATCGGAAAGGAAGAAGGATCGTGGACAACTCAACAAGCGAAAAAAAGACATCATTGGATGCTTTGGAGTACCGCATGATAAGGAAGGAAAGACAGGCTGGTGAAGCCCTGAAAACGTGGGTCAAGTTGACCTAGGGTTTTAGACACCTAGGGTTTTGGTATCTAGGGTTTTTGACACATAGGTTTCAACCTAAGGATGTCAGTGAGCTATTGTAATGTATAAGTAGAGGTCTAAAGGACCTGGGATGGGTTGGTGTTATGATTTTTGTTGTTGTCTTTGTCATTGTTTGATTGAGTGAGAAATAAGTGTTGAGTACGAGAGCCTTCTGTATTGTAAGATATTCAGCTGGGTGTAAATATCAACCCTACAGATGGGTGCACAGGGAGGGGAGAGATAGAGAGAAGAAGAAAGAAGATATGCTAGCTAAGAGCATAGACGAGAATTGTATGCTTCATCTTAATATATTATAAAGCATAGTTTTGTGGACGTAGCCCTAGAGAGAGGGTGAACCACATATATTTTGTGTTGTGTGTGATTATTTCTCTATTCTTTGTCATTTGGAAGACCATTATTGCATTACTCTGTTAGATATAATATATAGTTCTACAGAGTAGATTTGAACTGGTAATTGATATATAAATGTTGTATTGAGTTTGTATTGGATCCACTTGATATTCCCTTGGTTGTAGAAATCTCTGTCCTGCAACCCTCCCATAGCTGCTTCGAGTGAGACTGCATCTACCTCGCAGGTGTTGCCAAAAGGGCCAATAGTTAGGGCTTGTTGGTGTGCTCTTGGAGCTGAACCATGGGTATGCCCCTATGCCAACAAATGGTTCCATTTCCAGGACATGAATATTCTTGAGGGAATGTCAAGGTGGTTTCCATCGAAGACAGAGATTCAGAAGTGGATAGAAGACCAAGAAAAGGACTTTGTTGAGGGCCAGAACAAGAACCCTAATCTTAGTATAGAGGATTGGTTGGAGAGATATATATTTACTGATATACAAAAAATTTTGTTTGGAGGAATCCATTAGGAGCTATATGAATGGCTAGCTAGGTTAGAAGATACCCAATTTGAGATTATATCTAGACCTCTTGTGGTTTGGACGTTGGTGTTGATCAAGAAGGTCAAGAGAGTTGATAACGTCGTGTCAAGAGCAGTATATCACTGGTTTGATAGCACCATTGGAGGGTACATCACCGAATTTGCTGTTGAAAGAGTAGAGTCATATAGCCAAGCCAAGATATATTTCTTCAAGAGACCTAGAGGAAAGTTTTTACATTTTCTGAAGTTGAGGATCAAGATGCTATTGCATGAGAAGAACATCTTGAAGATACCATAGATTGGTCAGATCTGGAAAAGATAATGTTCAAGAATTCAGACAACGACAATGACACAGAGGCTGGACATACGCGGAGTGGGACAACCTTTAGAGAAGTTCATCTTGCGAACCTGTTTAAGCAGAACTATGGGGACGAGGGTTTCTACAATGGAGAAGAGGCAGATTTGATGGATGAAGAACATTCAGAACCCGCTGGGACAGAGGAAGGGAAAGCTGAAGAACCTTTCTGGGAAGAGCGAGAAACTTCAGGAACTGTGCAGACTGATGAAGTAAGTACTAGTATCCCTCCTGTTGATTCAGTAGCATTAAGAAATCAGAGTAATCCAAGCCACCAGAGTGTTCAGAGAACTGTCACTAGTAGTCCACCAGATACTCAGTTAGGAAAACTAGGAAGATCTATGGAAGATGAGATGAGGCTCCCTATTTATAGGGGAGATGGATCTGAAGATCCTGATCAACACTGGTTCCTATGTGAAGCCATATGGAATATTAATAATGTCACCGACGAAGCTGTTAAAAGAACTCAGTTTAGTACTACCCTAAGGGATCACGTACTGAGCTGGTACATGAAGCTTGTCCAAGGACTTGCACAACCTAAGCCACTGAATGAGATCAAGAATGTGTTGATTGCAGAGTTCAAGAAACCCAAGTCTGAGTCACAATGTATTATAGAACTAAAAGAGATCAAGCAGAAGGTAGCTGAACCTATTTGGGAATTCGATCAGAGATTCAATACCTTAACATGTCGATTGACTTTTCAGATCCCAGATGAGTAGAACAAAGAATGGTTCATTGCTACCCTCTTACCACACATCAGAGTTCCTCTAATGCAACTGAATATTTCTTCACAGGATGAGGTGCTGGAGATCACCATGAAGTTATAGTTATCCCCTATGGGAGAATCCATCTCATGTATGAGTCAAATCTTGAGCCAACTAACTAGTTTGTCTCTACAGGTCGAAGATATGAAGAAAGACAAGGGAAAAGATAAAAGAGAAGACATTTGGTGTGTCAAATGCAGATCAAAAGGCCATGACAAGGAACACTATCCTCTATTTCATGAATATTTGGCCTCTGGAGCTTTGAGCCCTTTGAAGCAAGTCAACCTACTGATCAGAATCTGGACCAGGGGTCAAAATTTACCCCAAAAATCAAATTGCTTGGAATCACTTCAAAACAAACAAGAGCGTAGGACTCATCCTCATGAACCCAACACACTTTGAATGGGTTCAATTGAACATCAGATGAGTGAGATATCACGTTCTATTCGATTTTCCAAACAGGGAAAACAATTTGCTGACTGTATAGTCCGTACAGTTCGTATAGTCGAAAATTTCGCTTGTTTCATGGGAACAACGTGTGTGCTGGTTTTAGGCATGGGAAACTCCCAAAAGCTAGGTTACTCACATAGGAGTGCATTTTGGCGAACCAGAGACAACAAACTTTGAAGGAGAAAATTGCAGGAGGTCTATCTTTTTCATTTTTTGGTCAAATGAGGTGCCAAAAAATCCTAGCTAGGGGATTTTGGATGTTCTAAATCCATTGGTATAGTTTTCAAAGGAATTTGGAGACTTCTATTGCAGGTTTTTATACAAGGAATTTTCAGAGAGCTCCAGGGAGCTTAGGGCCACCATTGAAGGAGGCCATGCCCAAGGGATCCAAAGTCCATTTTCAGTGACTGAATAGTCATTCTTGACTAATTGTTATGCTCTGAACGCATTGGGACAAATTTCAGAGGCATTTGAGTACTTTTACAGGTGTTTTTTCCACAAGTAATCTTAGGGAATCTCAAGGCCACCAGTAGAAGAGGTCATGCCCGAATGAGCCATGGTCTATTTTCAGAGTTCTAATAGTCATTTTTGGGGTTTTTATGTATTCTGAACCCAATGGTATAGCCAGTAAATCCATTGGAGTTGAGAAGTATCTTGTAAAATAATCTTTGACAATCTAATCCCAGAGATCCTAGTCCATTGATGGAGGCTCAAGGAGACGTAGCCCAGTTGGGGGTGAACTCCTTTATCATGTTGTTATTGTTGTGAGTTGTTGGTTATTGTTTACTGCAAGTTATTTTTTGTTGTTGTATTCTTTAAACACCATATTCAACCTTTAAATAACCTCACACATAAACACCTAAAAGAAGCCTAAACTTGACACATAAATCCTCTTGCACAACTAAGACATTGAGCAGGGTGCTGAAGTTTATTTTAATGTAGTAGAGGGTGCTTGCATAGAAAAACAAGTCAGCACCCTATTTTCAGATCAGGTGGTATCAGAGCATAGTTTTTCTCATGTGATTGCCATTGATAACTGGATATTTAACTGTTGGTATTATTGTGCAAGTTTTGTGTTGAAGTTTGATTTCTTGCAAGGATGGAGGAATCTTCAAATAGTGAGAGTTCTCATACATATTTATTAGCCAAGTTCTTTGACAAAGAGATGTTGAAGGCAATTGTAACCATGAGAGATATGGTGCAAGAGATGTTGGAAGATAGGAAGGAGAGATGTTAAGCCCTAATATTGGCTCATTACCCCTTAATTGGGGCATATTATATTAGTAATGTTATTTTATTTATGTCGGCTTTAGGCCATTAGTTGTAATTATACCTCCTAGTCTTCTATATATACCAAGGAGACATTTTCATTTTGAATCATCTTGTACTTGAACATTTAAGTGGGGTAAAAGGGGGTTTCCCCCTCGAAGAGGCTTATTATCTAAAATGATCTCTTTTTCAAGGCGTTGAGTACTTTTTCTGAGGTTTTTCTATGCTATATTGATATTTGGTTCTTAACATATGGTATCAGAGCTCAAGGTCTTGGGGTTTCGCTGCTACAAATGAGGCACCTTGGAATTTTCACTATAACATTTTTTCTACAACGTTTCAGAAGGAACGACTTGGAGGATATTTAGTAGACGGATCAAGGTATGTTGGGTTAAAAATTAATCTCCCGAGGCCTTACACTTTTGGAGATACGACCTGTACAAGATAGGGTTCTGGAATCATTCTGAACTGAGTCACTGCGAAATTTTCACTATAAAATTTTTTCTATAATGTTTCATACCCTGAACTCTAGAGGATATTCACAGAAATTAGTAAGGTATCTGTGGTAAAAATTTCAGCTTCTGGGTCATCTTAAATTTCTAGATACACTCTGTGTAAGATAGGGTATATGACTAGTCCTATTGACTAGTCTCAAGAAGGTGTTAAAGGTAAAACACTCATAACTTCTTCCTAGAGTATTAAAATTGAGTGGGATTGGTTTCATTGGATCATGGAAAGTCTGTAGTATTTTGTATGTGAGTTTCATAATTTTATATCAATTATTTTGTGTGGGGCACGCTATACAAGTGACATCTCTTGGAAAGGACAAAAATCGGCAAGTTGTGGGGAAGTTACCGTAAATTCCACTTGGCACGTCCAATTTTGATCAGACCTATGGAATTGCAGAGAAGAAATATCAGAGAACTACATAAAATAAAGTTTCATACCTAGAAGGGTCGAAACTTGGGAGATACAACAAAAGAAAGATTGTCTAGCAGAACCACCTCAAAATCAAGGTTCAAAAGTGATACTTGGCCAACATGCCACCCAAAAAGGGAATTTCTACACCAAATAAGCCTCCAGACAATCCCACTTGGAATCTTGATGAAGGTGAAGAAATGCATAGGGACATAAATGATTTACAAAAGAAGATAGTAAAAAAAGATGAACTACAAGAGATGATGGAGGGTTTAAAAGGGGAGATCATGGAAGTATTGAAAAATTTTGTAACAAAGAAGACACCAGAAAGTGAAAATGCATCCCATGAAATTCATGATGAGGACACAAGGAAGGTGAATCAAGAATGGAGAAACTCCAACTTTGGTTTGAATACCAACCACATTCCTAAGATTTATATGAGGAAGTTTTATGGCAAGGACCCAATCACATGGATACTTCAGATGGATCAATTCTTTGATCTCCATAATGTGCCACATACATAAAATGTATGAATTGCTTCTTTATATTTAGAACTTAATCAATTTGTATGGTATCGATGGCTTTGTTCTCGCAAATCACTCATCACTTGGACAATTTTCACGGAAGAAATGATAGCACACTATGATGATACAAGGAGCAATACCTTCTTTAGCCAATTGATAAATCTCAAGCAAAAGGGTTCAGTTACCGAGCACATTCAGAACTTCCAAAGATTGAATATAAAGGTAACCGATATTCTAAATGAGCACTTGATTTATGTATTCATAGGAACTTTAAAGGATAACATTCAACATGAGGTTTTCCTTTGGGAACCCAAATCATTGGAGAATGCATTTAAGGTGGCAAGAAATGTTGAAAGTAAAAATATGGCTATGGCTACTAGA
>ML781028.1:82677-148134 GCA_009831015.1 Picea engelmannii | reverse complement strand
GAAAGAAGTTTTGAAGTAGGGGATTGGGTGTTTTTAAGACTACAACCATACAAATAGATGTCCCTCAAGCAAGCCAAGAAGGATAATAAATTATCACCAAAGTACTATGACCCTTATAAGGTGTTGCAAAAGATTGGTACTATCGCATACAAATTGGAGTTGCCTGCATCTTCACGAGTACACCCAGTTTTCCATGTTTCATGCTTAAAGAAGGTTATAGGCGACAAGATCCTAGTTCAAACTATATTTCCATAACTTGACGAGGAAGGAAAAATCATATTGGAGCCTGAAGCCGTCACTGACACAAGAATTTTCCAGTTGAGGAATAGATCCATTTCAAAGTATCTCATTAAATGGAGGAAACTACCGACTGAAGATTCCACTTGGGAAGATGAGTCTTTTATATAGAAGAATCCAAAGTTACTCAAGCATTGTGGACAACACTTGTCTCAATGGGAGGGGCATGTTAAGCCCTAATATTGGCTCATTACCCCTTAATTGGGGCATATTATATTAGTAATGTTATTTTATTTATGTCGGGTTTAGGCCATTAGTTGTAATTGTACCTCCTAGTCTCCTATATATACCAAGGAGACATTTTCATTTTGAATCATCTTGTACTTGAACATTTAAGTGGGGTAAAAGGAGGTTTCCCCCTCGAAGAGGCTTATTATCTGAAATTATCTCTTTTTCAAGGCATTGAGTACTTTTTCTGAGGTTTTTCTATGCTATATTGATATTTGGTTCTTAACAAGAGCATTGTCCTTCAAGAGCAGTTGATGGCCATGAAGGAGGAGAAGCACCAGCTTCTTGAAAAGTTCCATGAGATGGAGACTCAACTCCATGAGGAAAAGGAAACCCTTACCAAGTACATGCATGAACATGAGGTATGTAATGCTAGTTTTTCTTCAAATTCCTCTCAAGATTAGTGCTTTGGTGTTTTTGAAAATCACACTAGAGGAATAGGGTCCAAGTTATTGTTAAAAATGGGCTATGAAGGTAGAGGGTTAGGCAATAATGCACAAGGCATTTTTGAGCCTATTGTTGTTGAGGAGAGGCCCAAGTATAGGGGTCTTGGATATGAACAGAAAGATGGAGCATATTCCAAAGTTGAGGAGACAAGGGAAACAATTCCAAGAACAACTTTTGTTGCAATTTCAATCCCTCAAGCATGCAAAGTGTGTGTTCAAGATGAATGCAAATGTATGAAACAAGAGAGTTGTGACAGCCATGAGGACAAAAACATTTTTGTTGGTCTTCAAAAGAGAGCTAGTAACTCTTCAAATTCACCTCCTCAAGAAGGTGATAAAGGTGAATGTTCAAGAACTTTTGTTGCAAGTTCAATCCCTCAAGCATGCAAAGTGTGTGTTCAAGATGAATGAAAATGTGTGAAACAAGAGAGTTGCGATAGCTATGAGGACAAGAACATTTTTGTTGGTCTTCAAAGGAGAGATGGTAACTCTTTAAATTCACCTCCTCAAGAAGGTGATAAAGGTGAATGTTCAAGGTATATTTCTGCGTTTAATTCAGTTGCTTTTGATTATGTTAAGCATGGTAAATTTTCATGTAAAAATGGGAGAAAAATCCCATGTACATATTGTGGTTTAGATAGCCATCATGTTTCAATATGTTGGAAAAGATTGACCACATTCGTGAAACTTTCCAAGCAAAGGCAACTTGAAAAGAAGATGCAAAATATTTGCACTCACTGCCAGAAGAGAGATCATCTCATTGAACAATGTTGGACATTGCATGCAACCACTCATCCACAACACGAGAAGCAGATGGATAAAGAGACTGGAAAGAATGGAAGAGGATATTCCATCATCGATGTGAGTCAAGATGATTCACAAGAAGATGATTTTCTGCAGAAAAAGTCACCATTGAATTGGCTTGGTAAGAAATGGTTAGATTTATTGAACATGTAAGGCTTTCATTTCTTTGTTTGTCGATGCACTTTTCATCCTTATGTATTCATTTCTGTTAAAAGTATGACAAGGTGCAACAGATTATCATAACTTGTATGATGCAAGTTTGCATGTGAATGCAATTCTATTGAAGGAAGTCTTGTTACACAATTTCGCCAGGAGGATGTATAAGATGGGTATGATACTCAATTATTGCAGCCATTTAGCTTTTCATTTCAGCTCTTATGTACCCACATGTTTTTGGGTTAATGTACTTATGTTTGTACTTGAAGGAGAGTTGAAGAGCTATGCACATGCATGTGATTTTGTATGTGTGTAAAAAGTGAACTTGGTGATAGTTTCATTATGAGTGACTCATGATGTAACGTGGTTGTGTACCATGAATGTCGACTTGTCATTTTGGAATGTCGATGTGTTTCAAATGAGTCTCGACTTATGTCGATGTTGTCTTGACGACTATGTTGTGTCGATCATGTTTTTTGACTTATGTTTAGTCGATGGTGTTTGTTGGCTTGTAAGTCGATATCGAGTACACCAAGATGCAGGAAAACACCATGTACTTTGATGAAGTAAAATATGTGACCGCTTGTTTGAAGAGAAAAAAGACTTTGTTGGCATCATTTTCAGTCTTGTATAAAGTTTGTTTTCAAGATTGATGGTTTTCTTGGTTTGTGACAAGATGCCGCAGGAAATATTTTTGCAGCCATTGTAGAGCGGATTGTGTTGATGCCAAAGATTTCACAAGAGGGAATTGATTCTCAGTGGGAAGGTTGTCAATCTTCCAAGCACAAAGAGAACAGTGGGTCAACAACAGCTAGAGAACAATGGTTGAAGGACATAGCCAGTTGTAGTGTAAGGCATGTCAAGGTACTCAGGTGATTGCCAAAAAGAATTTTCAAGTAGAATCAGTTGATAAAACTTGGAAGTAGAAGAGTATTGAAGCTTAGGCAGATAATCATCAACTTTTGTGGTTCCAAAAGCCTTTTAGTGGGAAGGTGTGATCAGAATCTGGACCAGGGGTCAAAATTTAGCCCAAAAATCAAACTGCTCAGAATCACTTCAAAACAAACAGGAGCGTAGGCCTCATCCTCACAAACCCAATGTACTTAGAATAGTTTCAAACAGACATCGGATGAGTGAGATATCACGTTCTATTCGATTTGCCAAATAGGTAAAAAACTTTGTTGACTGTACAGTCCGTACAACTAACATGGCATGACCATATGCTGAGTTGGCAGATGATGTGTCAAGCATTGATTTTGCAGATGTGGATGAATTAGATTTCGACACGTGGCACTTGGTGACGAATTGGGTGGTGCCACGTGGCCCAGGCATGGGCTACCACGTGGCACCCAGTTATGGTTTTGTTTGCTAAACGTTTATGGAGTCCATGGGAGTCAAACCCCGGACCTACTTATAGGGAAAAGTCTTGGAAAAGGCTGGGCTGTCAATGCACCACACATTTGGTTCTTAACCATTTATGTTTTTACATATATTTAACGTTGCATGTTGTGTAGTTTGGGGCGCGGTTCGAGCTGGGGATTATCCCCAGCCCCTGGTTTTATGTGTGCCATGTGAGCTGGCCACATGGAGTGCAGGGTTTCAAATGGTTATAACCGACGTGCCTGCCACTTTTCAAGCCCACAAACAATCTTGCAAACAGTGCATTTTTATGCACTGGGACGTGGACACATGACCCCCCATGCACCCAACACCTCTGCGATTTGGGGGCTTAGTTCCCTAACTATTCGACAATTTTGTGCATTTCAAGGGAACAACGCATGTGTTGGATTTAGGCATGAGAAACACCCAGAAGCTATGTTACTCACATAGGAGTGTGTTTTGGCGAACCAGAGACAACAAACTTTGAAGGAGAAAATTGCAGGAGGTCTATCTTTTTCATTTTTTGGTCAAATGGGTGCCGAAAAATCCCAACTAGGGGTTTTTGGATGTTCCAAATCCATTGGTATAGTTTTCAAAGGCATTTGGAGACTTCTATTTCAGGTTTTTCTACAGGGAAGTTTCATAGAGCTCCAGGGAGCTTAGGGCCACCATTGAAGGAGGCCATGCCCAGGGGAGCCAAAGTCCATTTTCAGTGACTAAATAGTCATTATTGACTAATTGTTATGATCTAAACTCATTGGGACAGGGTTCAGAGGAATTTGAGGACTTTTACAAGTGTTTTTTCCACAAGGAAGCTCAGGGAAGCTCAAGGCCACCAGTAGAAGAGGTCATGCCCGGATGAGCCATGGTCTGTTTTCAGAGTTCTAATAGTCATTTTTGGGGTTTTTATGTATTCTGAACCCAATGGTATAGCCAGTAAATCCATTGTATTTGAGTAGCATCTTGTTAAATAATATTTGACAAACTAATCCTAAAGAGCCTAGTCCATTGATGGAGGCTCAAGGAGACGTAGCCCAGTTGGGGGTGAACTCCTTTATCATGTTGTTATTGTTGTGAGTTGTTGGTTATTGTTTGCTACAAATTATTATTTTTTGTTGTATTCTTTAAACAACATATTCAACCTTTAAAGAACCTCACACATAAACACCTAAAAGAAGCCTAAACTTGACACATAAATCCTCTTGCACAACTAAGACATTGAGCAAGGTCCTGAAGTTTATTTTAATGGAGTAGAGGGTGCTTGCAAAGAAAAACAAGTCATCCCCCCATTTTCAGATCACCTACCCTGGTGTGAGGTATGTAGAAATAGACATCGCCCTGGTGAGTGCTATTACATGCAAAAATATGTTCAAACACCCACAAATTTGTATTGCACGTTCTGTAAGTCCATGGGACATGATGATAGGGATTGTAGGGCTTACGATATCATGCATGAAAGGTCAAGGGATATATACAAAATTCAAGGTGAAGTACAAAAATAAGGAAACACTACGCAGTATAACTCTCCTAGGAGAGGAAACTTCAATCCTCGTAGTGGATTCAGAGGATGAGGACGATCAGGAGGTATGGGTCGAGGTCGAGGATAGATCATTTGTTACAATTGTGCACAACTAGGACACTTAGCAAGGGTCTTTCAGAACCCTTTCACTACTTGCAGCTACTGCAGTTCCTTTAAACACATTATAGAGGATTGTCCTGTGTTGCTAGCTAAGCTTGAGGAAAGACGAGGACCTCAACAGAACCTGCAAGTGCAACTGATATATGTTGAACCTCACAAAGAAGACCCTAGATTCGTTGTTATCACTAGAGGGGGCATTGTTATAGGAGAAGATAGACTGACCCAAGGAAAGACTACAGAAGACTCAGGAGTCAGGAAAGCTACAGAGAAGACCCAAACTTTTGATGCAAATAAAGAAAGAAAAATATTTGAGGAGGCAAGAAAAGAGTTCAAAGAAGACCAAGGCTCTTCATCAAAGACATGACCAGAAGTAAGAGAATATGGAATGCCTCTGGCATTCGATCAGTCTGCTTCACCAAAAGAAGGACAAGAGGTAAGAAAGCTCATGGAATTTTTATATACTTGTATTAAGTTGATTCAGTATGAGAGCATTGTACAAGAGATACAAAATTTAATCAGACAGTATGATATAGAAAGGATAGATCCTTTACTGAATAAAGGAGTACATCAACTATCCAAGAAGAGAAGGACAAATAAGGAACTACACTTGAATGCTCAGATAAGAGAATATGATATAGACTATGTGGTCCTCGACTTAGGGTTGGAGGTCAATGTCATGACGAAGAAAACTTGGGCACTGATGGGAAAACTGAAGTTGATCTATTTCCCTATCAGACTTAGGACGCCTAATCAACAAGTTGTAAGCCCATTTGGTAGATTGGAACATGTCTCTATGGACATCGACGGAGTAAGGATGTTTGCATATTTTTAGGTAATTGAGATAGTTGATGACAATTGCCCTTACCCTGCGTTGTTAGGAATTGATTGGGCTTTCAATAATTCCACTTCAGTTGATTTAAAGAAAATACGTATGACGTTTGAAAGAGATGTTATAATGGTTATTGCACCTTTAGATCCAGATGAAGGTCGGTGATACACAAAACCTATCAGAGAAGAAGACCACACATATGAACTGGAAAACATATACAAATTAATAGCTAGACAACATGATTACATTAATCCTACGGTCAATGGAAACCTAAGTTGGTGAAGTGAAAACGGATGTTCATCAGATTCAAAAGAAGCACTGGAGAACTGGCAGAACAAAATGTATGAAGTATCTACAAGGAGATGTGTTAGATTAACCAGATAAGTTCGTTGGATCAACACAACAGTAAGTAACTTTCCCACCTTTGATGGTCTGAATCCTTTAGAAACCTTCTTGTCAGAATTCGAAGCAAGTGTACCAATAAAACAAAGATTGTTGGCAATGGATGAGGCCTTGAAAGCAACACCAACAAGATGGTGGGGGACACACAAAACCAACATTACAGAATGGGTACAATGTCGTACCCTGATGACTGCACGGTTTTCAGCACAAGTGGAAGACTGTGAAGTTCGATGCACAGGTCAAAGCTGCCCAAAGGACCATGTGAAAAGTTGTGAGGAAACCTAGAGAACAATTCCTCAACAGAAGTGGGTGCACAAGTTCATCAACACACTAGACACAAACCCTATCAACTGGTACCTTCAAGCAGAGTTGTGCCTCATCACTACAGATTGGGAAGGTATGACTCAGAACTTTGTAACCACCTTCTTATTTGACAGTCAATATCCTTTAGTAGATCAAGAATTATAGATTGTAAGACATAAAGTATTTTAGGAGGCCTCTCTCCCCCCTTTAGAACAAGAAGAGGATGAATGGACTACGCCTCTCCAAAATCTGCGAGGTTGTTACAACATCAACGTTGATGAAGACGATGATCCTAGGAAGGTGAACATCGCAGAAACAGAAGGATAGAGAGATGTGGAGGACCAGGAGTTGAGCTACCATTTATTGGATAGCCGATCGAGATCAATAAAGTCAATATTGGAACAGAGAAGACACTGAATCTTGCAAATGTTGGAGATTATTGTAATGCTGCTACTATTGACAAGATAACAGATTTACTGCATGAATATCGGGACTTGTTTCCCACCAAGTTCATTGATATGAAGGGAATTAAAGGGCCTATGGGAGAGATGAGGATCCCTTTGAAACCATATGCAAGAACAGTCAAGCAGAGACCCTACAGATTGAACCCTAAATATAAGGAGAAATTGAATATTGATCTCGACAGAATGCTGGAAGCAAGGATTATAGAACCTACCGAAGAATCATAGTGGATTATCCCTATGGTGGTACAAGACAAGAAGACAAGAGAGATCGAGATCTCCATAGATCTCAAGAATCTAAATGATACATGTTTTCATGACCCCTTCCCTACACAATTCACTGATGAAGTGTTAGATAATGTGGGAGGCCAGGAGGTATATTCTTTTACAGATGGATTTTCAGAATACCATCAGATCCACATTGCCAAGGAAGATTGCCATAAGAAAAAATTTGCAACAGAATGGGGATCCTACCAGTATATAGTGATGCCATTTGGATTGAATAATTCTCCAACCATCTTTTCCAGGGTGTTGATCAAAGCATTCAAGGAGTTTTTTCATAAATTTCTAGAAGCATATTTTGATGATTGGACTATTTTTAGTTGATTGAAAAATCCTATTGAATGTCTAAGGCTAATGTTGGACAAATGCAGGCAGTGTCAAATTTCCTTGAATCTAAAGAAGTGCATCTTATTCTCACCATTTAGAGTGTTGTTAGGTCATATTGTATGCAAGCAGGGATTGCTGGTAGACCCATCTAAAATTTCCATTATAGTTGATCTTCTACCTCCTACTTTAGTCAAACAGCTGTGCACTATGATGGGACATATGAGATATTACAAGAAGTTTATTAAAGGATATGCCTAGATTAACACACCCATGGAGAAGCTTTTGAAGAAAGACTGTCAATTTCACTGGACATGGGAGTGCCAATAGAGATTCAACACACTGAAACAAAAAATGGTTACTGTGCCTATTCTGTTTTTCCTAGATTGGAGCAAGGAGTTTCATGTGCATGTTGATGTGTCTTCTATTTCCTTATGAGCAGTGTTAGCACAACCTTGGGAAGGATATATTGACCATCTGTTAGATTTTGATAGAAATAAACTATCCACAACTGAGATTAATTACACCACCACTGAAAGAGAAGGGTTAGCCATGGTGTATGCGCTGCAGAAATTTCACCACTACTTGTTGGGAGGACACTTTAAAATTTTTACTGATCACTCCATGCTGAAATACCTAGTTAACAAGCCAGTGTTGGGGGGGAGAATATGAATATGGCTTCTGTTATTTTCGGAATATGACTTTGAGATCGTGGTTAAACTAGGAAGAATGAACAAAGGTCCTGACCACTTCTCAAGGTTGGAACATGGCGAAGAGCCAACCAGTTTCGAGGATGCACTGTTGAAAGCACAATTATTGGCCATTAGAAAGATTGATGACCACTTCACAGAGATATTCTAGTTCCTGTCAATAGGAATGGCACCTAGTGAGTATACAATTCCCTAGAAGAAACAACTAGTAGTGCGTACTACTGACTTTTCACTTATAGCTGGACAACTATACAAAATGGGACCTGATGAGATATTGAGAAGGTGTGTTATGGAGGTAGAGCAACCATTGATCCTTGCTGAAGCTCACAAAGGAATTGTTGGAGGAAACTATGCAAGGAAAGAAATTACGCAGAGGTTCTTAGAACTAGCCTTTGGTGGCCTACCTTACACAGAGATGCTAAAGACTATTATAGAGCCTGTGATGTATGCCAAAGAGTTGGGAAACCATCCAAAAGAGATGAAATTCCCTTAGCACCACAACTGACCCTACAATCATTTGAGAAATGGGCCATTGACTTCATGGGGCCTATAAACCCACCAGGAAAGTGGATAGGAGAAAGGTACATCATTACTGCGACAAAATATTTGACCAGATGGGCCGAAGCAAGAGAAGTTAAGAACTGTAGTGCAACTAAAACTACGCGCTTCATATTTGATGACATCATAACCAGGTTTGGATGCTTGATGATCCTTATGAGTGATCAAGGCACACATTTCATAAATAAAGCAGTTGAATCCCTGAATGAGGAATTTGCATTCCATCATCAGAAGAGCACGCCTTACCATCCACAAGAAAATGGGACAGTGGAAGCATTCAACAAGAACTTGGAGACAAAACTAACACCTATTTGTAGTGTTAATAGAGATGACAGAGATTTAAGAGTACGAGTGGTACTGTGGGCCTATAGAACCACTTGTAAGAAGCTAACAATGTAGACCCATTTTAAGTTGGTGTATGGTCTCGAAGTTGTTGTCCCAATGGAATATTTGGTACCAAGCTTAAGAATTATTGCCTTTATAGATATGGATGACACTAGCACTATTTGAGAAAGGATTTCACAATTGGTTGAACTAGAAGAAGACATATTTATTGCAGGATTTCATCAGCATGTACAGAAAGAAAGAGAGAAGGCCTACCATGATAGACACTTTAAGAAGAAGTCATTTAAGAAAGGTGATATGGTATTGGTATATGAAAGTAAATTCATGAAGCATCCAGGAAAGTTCAAAACGCATTGGCTCGGGCCATATGAGGTTGCCTATGTTATAAAAGGAGGAGTTGCACAGTTGAAGACTTTGAATGGAGAATGGAAGGAAGGACTAGTGAATGGGAGCCAACTGAAATTGTATTGTGACAACCAGCTTCCTCGTCGATATCAATAAAAGCACGAGGAAAAGGGTCTAGGTACCAGGTGCAGTTGAAACTGGGTACTAGACACAGAAAATACAGTCTGCACAAGGAAGGAGAGGAGGCATAGATCAAAAATCAAAGGCTACACTGGAAAGTCTGAATTCGAAGTAAAACAGAAAGATCATATCTGGAGTGCCTCGGGACGAGTCACAGGTGAGTGTTGGGGGCCTGTTGGGCCTTGGTGATGGAAGTAAGAAAATGTTAAGGTAGAAAAGGCAAAATGCGAACTGCGCAGAAGACACAGTGATTGTTACTGGGTCAAAGTGAGCAAAAGAGAAGAAAAGACAAAGCAAAGTAAAAATAAGAAAGTTGTTGGATGAGGAGACCGAGGATGACAGATCAGCAAGGAAGAAGGATATTGGAAAACTCAACAAGATAAAAAATCCACCATTGGATGCTTTGGAGTACCACATGAGAAAGAAGGAAAGACAAGCTAGTGAAGACCTGAAAATGCGGGTCAAGTTGACCTAGGGTTTTAGACACCTAGAGTTTTGGTATCTAGGGTTTTTCACACCTAGGTTTCGACCTAAGGATGTCAGTGAGCTATTGTAATGTATAAGTAGAGGTCTAAAGGACCTGAGATGGGTTGGTGTTATCTTTGTCATTGTGTGATCGAGTGAGTAATATTGAGTGAGAAAGAAGTGATGAGTACGAGAGCCTTCTGTATTGTAAGATCTTTAGCTCGGTGCGAAGATCAACCCTGCAGCTGGGTGCGCAGGGAGGGGAGAGATAGAGAGAAGAATAAAGAAGATCTGCTAGCTAAGAGCATAGACGAGAACTGTATGCTTCATATTAATATATTATAAAGCATAGTTATGTGGACGTATCCCTAGAGAGAGGGTGAACCACGTATATTTTGTGTTGTGTGTGATTGCTTCTCTATTCTTTGTCATTTGGAAGACCATTATTACATTACTGTGTTAGTTATGATAGATAGTTCTAAAGAGTAGATCTGAACTGGTAATTGATATATGAATGTTGTATTGAGCTTGTATTAGATCCACTTATATTCCCTTGGTTGTAGACATCTCTGTCCTGCAAACCCCCCATAGCTGCTTCGGGTGAGACTGCATCTGCCTCACAGGTGTTGCCGAAAGGGCCAGTAGTTAGGGCTTGTTGGTGTGCTCTTGAAGATGAACCCTGGGTCTGCCCATGTGCCAACACAATTTTATTAGTGGTATCAAATTCAAGCTTTTATGATAAAGATATAACATCCTTGGAAGGAGAAATAATCACAATTCCATCCCCATATTCTTCTCTAGAATATGAGCCATCAAAAAACATTTTCCATACCTTTTTTCTATTTACAAGCAATCATGTTATCATAATTTTTTGGCTCTGAAGCATCATCATTGATGTGTAAGATAGAAGAACCAATTTCATCATCTACTGCATATATAGGGTGGTTCTATGGGTTATCATGACCATTGACTATATAATCCATTCAAACCTCTCTGTATAAATTTTTGTGCTCTCCTCCAAAGATAAGAATGGTAGCATATGTCAGGTTTATTTGGAAAGATCCTCCTACATTCTTTGTCTAAGATCTAGATAGAAACATTCCAACTTTGGTGGTATATCAACAACCACAATATCCATGAAAACACTTTTAATAGGAAGTTGAGACAATGTCACTACCAAGTCCTTAATAACTCCTAGACATTTGACCCTCTTAGAATCAAAAGAATACAGATCATGATAAGTTTTCATGATATCCAATCCCAACTCATCCATAACTACCTTTGGTATTACATTATGAGAGGCCCCAGAATCCATGAGACAATTGTGAAAAACAATGTCGTGTACATTCAGTGATGTATAAAATGGTGGTGATGATTCAATTTTCTCCTCAATATGTGGGCCAATCATGATAGTATGATTCTTATCTTGTAAGTTTATTGTGTATGAGGAAACAATAGATGAAGGGGGATGCAAAATCTTCAAAATAGAATCTTTAAATGACCCATCCTTCATTAACTCTACAAGAGGCACATGTATTTTAATTTTCTTAATTTCATGCTCCAAATTAAAAGGAGTCAACTATATCCTTGTCTCCTTTATCTTTGCAACGCCAATTTTTATAACCTGTTGATCTGGTTTATTCCCTGCATCTTTAATTGGCCCCTGTTTAGCTGGAACATTTGCTTTCTTAATCTGTGTTTGTGGATTTGTCTTTGTTCCATTTTTCTTGGGTATCAAGTCATATATTTTATGTGGCTCATTCTACAATATTTCTCCCTCCTCTTTGTTCTCATATTGTAATTTTAATACTAAATAATCATCATAGTCATATTGGGTCAAATGACTAGAAGATAACTCTCCATCATTAAAATGAATTTCAGGATTATCTTCAGAGTCATCAATTTCTTCTACCTCTTCAACTATGTTATTTTGGAAAGGGGGTTGTATTCTTTGATACTCATTTTTATACACCATGTTTTCACACCTAGCCAAGTTTCGCATCTCACTTTGTTAAGTGTTGCAAGTGTTGCACTTATGTCACTTTTTAATTAAGTGTCGCACTTATGTCTAGTTGCATTGTTGAGTTTCATAATTCCAAAATGACGCTTTCCTAAGTGTCACATTCGTTTTTCATCACTCTAACACCATGGAACAACACTTTTTCATCATCCCTAACCCTTGAGGAGAATAAAAACCCATTTTGGAGGTTGAAAACATGATTTTTTCCTTTAATTTTTGACCTAGTTTGAAGAGGGACGCCCCCTACCATGTCCTAGGGAGTGTCCCCCCCCTCATGGATGCCCCTAGTATACCATTGGGTATCTTCCAGGATTCCCTTTCTTCCACTCTAGGGAAGCATCTTCTTGTTAGGAGAGTTTTAACCGATTCCTCCTTTTTTTGTGGGATAAGCTATGAGGATCTTTGGGTTGTTATGGTTTGGGGTGTCTCATGAGCTCGACACCTTCTACTTTGGGAATTCAATCCTAACCTAATGAGGAAGAATATAAACCTTATGCACCTAATCCTCAACCTTTGATCTCATACTTCAAGAGTATTTTTGACAGTGCACATAAGGGGCTGGAAAGGAGAAGCATGGAGGAAGCTTGTAACCCATTGAAACTTCCATTGTTTCTTATATATATTAACTTGGCCTATTTCCTCATTTCCATTGTTGTTTCAATTCATGCTTGAATGAGTGTAACTTCATTAGGATAGTATTTACTTAACTTGTTGCAACTAGTAGAAGAGGAGGGTAGTCTTATTCTTTTGAAGGTATACTACATTTGGAGCTGGCTTGAATCCAACTTCAAAGCGACGAGGAGCAGAAAGGACAACCGATGTAAACAAGTCCTTCTCTCTCCTTCTCCTTTTCTCTATCATTTCATGTATGAATGGATGGAATTTAGGAATGTTAGGTACCATTTGTTTGAACTGTCTTAGTTGAAGAAAACCCAGCTAAGGAGAACTCAACTTGTTCACAAGGTGACATTTTCCACAACACTCGTTGTTCCTTCTTTCTCTCTGCAAGACCTGTGGGGAATTATTTGGTCTCCTATACTAGTTTGGATTTCTATTCCCACCATCCCGAGCAAGTCTGTTTTTCATTTGTTTTCCCTCCAATTTCATCCTAGCTAGTTTTGATGTCAAATTTTTGAGCATTTTAGACATTTCTTCAATTTTTGGTGCATTGGAAGAAGAACGAACATCTTCTCTATGTTTATTTCTTTCTCTGTCAGGTCTAGATTTTAATTTAAGAAGCTAGAATGTTTTCCTTCACTTTCACAATTGCCTCTTGTATGAGACTTAAAGTAGTAGATTTTCTTTCTCTCAGCAATAAAGAAAAATCAACATCAAATGCATTGACAAAGGTGATTTTGGAAGAAGTTTCAGTGGGCTTTATCTCAACTAGGATTTTTTTGTACATCTTGTTAAATCATTTAGTGAAATCTGACACAGATTCACCATTTTTTCTCTTCAAGGATCCAAAATCAGTAATATAATACAAGTAATATTTTTTGTCCCCCCATTGTCTTAGAAAAGTTTCATTTAAAACTTCAATATCGGGAATGGAATTTGTAGGAAGACTTATAAACCATTTTCTCACTTGTCGATATAGGCTTTGGACAAAGACTCTCATCCAAACATCAACATGATCTATATTAAAATTGTCTACAAAACTATAGTAATATGCTAGGTGTTTCCTCAACAATGACATCCCCTTCTCCATTGAATCTAGGTAAGTAATTCATGTAATATCTTGTTGGAAAGGAATTTAAGTTTTGAGGTAAAACCAAAGGTACATATCTGGCATCATTAATAACATCCATTTTGTTTGGTGGATTTGGAAGATTGGACATTGGTGGTACAACTGTGATTTGAGCTTTAGAAGGAGATAATGGGGGAGATGTAGAAGATACAGATTGTTGGGGATGAGATTATTCAGATTTAAAAAAATATTCTATAATAAGAGGATCATTAAAAACTTGTATCTCATGTTTAACGCTTTCAGGTATGCATAACTAAGGAAGAGGTGAAGATAATATTTTCTCTATTTCCTCTTTAGTAAAATTAGGTAGATATTTGATGGGTGTTCCTATAAAAAGTGATTCATCCTCATCTTCGTCTTTACTAAGGTAAGGAAAATGATTTCTTACGTCAGATGTTTGTTCGTCTAAAGGAACAACCTATAATGGGAATTTCTCATCAATTACCTTTTCTTTTGTCACAGTAATTGATTCTTCTTCAAGAACAAGAATTGATTCTTCTTCTAGAACATGAATTGATTCTTGTTTAAGAACATGAAATTATTCTTTACGTAAAGGTTTACCTGTAGATGATGATGACTGACCTTGAATAAGATTTGATTTCCTTAACATTTTTTTCTAATTTAATACATCTAGAACTGCCTTGGGACCTAGATTCACTCTGGTTATTTTCTTTACTAAAGGTCCATATGATGCTAAAACTTTGGAAGGCTCATACGTTTGTATTCTCACCTCTCTTTTAGGATCCAAAATGTCATGGAGTCCACAGGTGAAAAATATATGGTCAATATTCAATACAAATCCTTTTTCACCATTAAGAATCATATCTATTCATTTTCGTATGGCCAAGGAGATACTTCCTTCCTCCACTCCCCAACAACGATGCCAAAAAGATGTTATCTCCTAGAGTTTACTCTTGATTTCAATAGAGAAGAGCCTAGCCACATCAAAAGATAATAATTTGTGTTTTGGTTGGTGTATTAGGTAATTGGAATTGGGAATTAGAATCAAGGGAAACTTCTTAGACTCATCTACTATATCTCATGGATTAAAGGAATATGAAATTAATATTCAGACACTTTAGATTAAATAAGTGAAAGAGGGAAGAAAGAAGAAGCACATATGTAAATGTATCAATCTGACAAGATGTTATATTAACACATCCACAAGGTAGAATATTTTATAACCAAGAAATCTTTCCAATTATGAACTAAAATAATTGAATGAAATATGTGAAATATAGGCAATCACAACAAGTATTTTTTGTTCAAGAATATATAATTCATATACCATTAATGTATGCTACACCAATAATCATCTCATGCAAATAATAAAGAAAAGGAGTGTGAACATAAGAGAAACAATCTGATATTGAACTCAAAATATTTCTTCAGTAATGAAACACATTCATTAAGTGTATAGTTTTGCATAAAATATATCTTTACAACCAATTCCTAAACCCAAAACTCAACCCTCTCTTTAGTTTTCATTCTACCTTTTATAGATACAACATTAATTCAAAAATAGATCTAAGATCCAAAATAAATGGATCTGAACCTATCTTAGAAACATAAACAATATCTATAGACATTATAATCATATTTCTTGACTTGGAGCATGAAATACAATTTTTAGTTCCAGATCCACTTTCTAAGTCTTTCCTTCCGACCACCTCCTATCTTAGATCTTGATCCCATCTTGGCATATACAAATTTTAGAAAGCATATAAACATATGAAAGAGGGTCGTTAATAGGATAACCAACTTTCTAGATATGATGCATATGAAAAACTATCATCCTTAGAAGTTTCGATAGCGCTTTTGAGTTTTCCTATGTAGAAGTCACTACTGGAAGTTCAGTCTTCAAAAATTTGAATCATCTACTAAAGACATGTGCTTCTCCAAAATCAATTTATTCTGTTGATGAAACATTTGATATCATTTGGTACTTATCATTTTATGTCTCGGCACTACTCCTTATAAAACATGATGAATAGCTTTTGCAAACAACTTGAGATTGTTCATGTCTTGGTTTATGATTTCTCCTACAACCACTTTCTTTTCAATTTCCTTCCTTGTCTAAACAACTTACCATTGTTTTGGTATATTTTCTGAGCCCAAGTACACAACTTGTTATGTTTCATAGTTAGTTTATCCTTCTTTTTCATAACCTTTTTATTTTGCTTTTTCAACATAGCGTTCTCTTGTCTAAAGTGCTTTATCTAGCTCTTAAACTTCTGCAATTTTTTATGAATCTTCTCTATATTCTTGTCCCCTTTGTTGTTTGGATGTGTTGTTGTGACTGGCTCATGTATTGGTACCTATTTGTTATGTTCATCCTTGTTTGGATCAGAATCCTCACTATCTGAATATGGTAAGTTTAGAATATTTTTACCCTGATTTGGTTGAGATGAAACCACATGTTCTTCTAAAGATGTTTCAGGTGTATCATGTTCATTTTCTTCAATTGGCATGAAAAATTGAGTTTCCAAATCTCCCAACTCCAAATATTGACTAGGCTCTTCAATTTCATGAATTCTTTGCTCTATTTTGTTGATTTTTTATTCTTCTTCTTCAACTTGTCTTGAACATACTTATGAAGTTCTATCTTTATTTGTCTTTCTTTATTATCTGGGAAGGATCCCTCTAAATCATCTTCTATGGTGAGGACTACATTCTTTAAACAAAGTTTTTCAATCGATTTTTCATTTAATCTCAACTTATTGTTTAAATGAGTATGTGGTATTCTAGATACACGTTCTTTCAAAGCTTTCTGTTTAACTTTCTAAGAGGATTTATGAGATCTTTTTTTTTTTTTAATTTTTGTGCTATTAGAGGTTTTCTCAATAACTGGATCTATAGTTATTGGATCAATAATAACTATTCTTCACGTTTTCCTGTTATAGACCCTTTTAACCTCATGATATGGAATTCTCTGCTCTAGAATGGATTCTAATACCTCTTTTAATGTGCTTCTTTCTTCAAAGGAAATCATTCTTGCAACACTCCTAGTCATCGTTGTAACTGTATTTATTTCCTATTCTGCAGAGGAAGACCCGATAACCATACCTCTAGGGTTTTTAATAATTTTAATTTTTTCAAGGAGAGTATATGCTTATGTAGCATGTGGTTCATGAATTTCTTCTTTAAGACCAACCAAGAAATGTTTCCAAATCCTTTGTGTTTTGTTCAATTCCTCCGTAATTAACAATTTGATTAAGCTCTACTGGATAACACTATGTTTGATGTTTTCAGGACGAGCTTGAACTCTATCTTCATAGTCATATTGGGTCAAATGTCTAGATGATAACTCTTCATCATTAAAATGAATTTCACGATTATCTTCAGAGTCATCAATTTATTCTACCTTTTCAACTACATTATTTTGGAAAGGGGGTTGGATTCATTGATCCTCATTGTTATACACCATTTTGTCACACCTAGCCAAGTTTTGCACCTCACTTTGTTAAGTGTTGCAACTGTCACACTTATGTCACTTTTTCATTAAGTGTCACACTTATGTACAGTTGCATTTTTGAGTTTCCTAATTCCAAAATGACACTTTCCTAAGTGTCAAGTTCATGTTCATCACTATAACACCATGGGACAACACTTTTTCATCATCCCTAACCCTCGAGGAGAATAAAAACCCATTTTGGAGGTTGAAAACATGATTTTTTTCTTCAATTTTTTACCTAGTTTGAAGAGGGATGCCTCCCTACCATGTCCTAGGGAGTGTCCCCCCCCCCCTCATGGATGCCCCCTAGTAGACCATTTGGTAGCTTCCAGGATGCCCTGTCTTCCACTCTATGGAAGCGTCCTTCCTGTTAGGATAGTTTTAACTGATTCCTCCTTTTTTTGTCTGCAACAACCCTAGTTAAATGATTGCTTAAGGTTTATCAAGTATAATTAATTAGATAATTAACTGTCCTAATATGTTTTAGTTAAACAATGGTAATTTATTAATAATATTTATTTATTTATTAATTGTTAATAACTGTTGATTGATTAATTAATTAATTAATTGACTCATTAAAGGTTTGGGTAATGAATTAATGGGCTTAATAACTTTAATTTATTTATTATAAGAATTTACGTATGCAGGGGGGGAATGAAGCATTGAGTGGAGGGATAAGGTAATAAATGGAAGGATAGGGTAATAAATGGAGGGATAAGGTGGGTGGAATTAAAGGAGGGTAGGGATTCGGTGAATGGGGGAAGATATAACTGGGCAGAGGCCTTCGGGAAGGGGCATTATGAAAAATTGGGAGGAGAGGACTGTATTTTTGGCTATTGGATATTTTTCTGGTTTTGGGAGTTTGTTTTTGGAGTTTGGGTGAACCATTTGTTGGCAGCCAATTCATTTTTTAATTACCCTAAAAATCTGCCTACACCTATTGTCTTCTAAATTGACAAATCATCGTCGCATTTTGCGACTAGACATTTGTTTCATTTCTTGCGACAATTGCAATATGATTTCGATTCAGTTTTCACAACTGAAAGTGTGAAAACTCCTTCATTATTGTTTGGACTGTCATCATCTTTTGTCAATTTTCTAAAAGACACTTTACCATTGGTTTATTGTATGACTACGAATGACTTTCAAACTATGTCCGTTCACTTTGATTGCGCAACTTGATCTCTTTGGTAAAGCATTGAAAATGTTAAGTTATGAGTTATGTTTGATTTCATAAAGGTCATAGTTGATTTTGGTTTTATATTTGATATGATTCTTATTGTTTTGAACTCTTAACTTATCATTTTTATATGGTCAATGGTGGCAATGTTTTTATACTTTGATTATGCTAAAAAACGCATGGGTCATATATCATTTTGATTTCACATTTTGAGTGGCAATGTTTTACACTGGTCGTGTTGGTAAAACCTTTGGATATCATGTTGGATCGAATTATACACTTGGCGAATGAATTTAACGTATGGTATTTGTTTTATGGCACGTTGATGTGGGTTGGCCGATTTATGTGTTTCAAATGTTACGATGACTGATGGGAAAGCACTGTACCCAGCCATTAATGCATTGCATGGTGGTGGTAATCCCACCACCTTCGCACGCATTACATTGATTCACATCCCTTTGAACGCCTGCAGCTATTAAACCCTATCGTTTTTACTCCTGCGTGTTGTATGGTTTAATCCAAACCCTATCATGAACAGAATCCATGGCTCCTGTCGTAAGAGCCGAGCCTAACGGGTGCCAAGCGTTGCTGATGTTTGATGGCATTTATAGCGACCTGGAAAAGTTTGGATGGATCCCGTTTATAAAGAAGTTCGATGGTTACAATCCTATTGTGGCTCGACAATTTGCACTATCATTCGATGGCTGCCGAGCCAAAGTTGGAGATGTTCAACTTCAAATTGATGAACAGTTCCTTAGCTTGGCAACCAGCCTACCTGTTACTGGACATAAGTGGTCCAAAAGCTGCAAGGTGGATGATGTCCCATGGAAATTGTTATTCCAGTCTCGGACGGTGAACTCCTGCGACAAAGGCTTGCCTGCAAAAATGTTGAAACCATGCTGGTATGATCTCCTAATGATAGTCAAACAATTCATTACTTGTGAGGGCAGGTACAGGTTCATTTTCTTGTTTCACCTTCGTCTATTGATGGTTTTTATGGGTTTCGAACTTAGTATGCCTCACTACCTGCATCAAAGTCTGTTCAAGATGGCTAAAAGGTACAAGCGTAGCCAGGCCGATACCAGCCTCTTCCATTTGGGGTTGATTAAAATGATTATGCTCTATGAGTTAGGGTTACGTCGTGATTGTTGGGCTGACTTTATCAGTCGTAATGGCTTTGAAGAGTCGGACCCTCCGCAGGTTGATAAACCTATGATAATCGAAACCCAGCCTATTCCCCCTGTGCCTTATAACGTTTTGCTACCCAAACCTCTACCCGACCCACCTGTGAATTTGCCTATGGCTGTGACTAAACAGGTCGAAATTGATAAGCCTGCAGCCAAGAAGACTAAAGCTAAAACTGATGCTAATTCTAAAGGAAAGAAAAATGCTAGGTTAATATCTCGCATGGCGAGAAATAAGCCTAAACCCCCTGCCAAAACAGAGCCTATCGTGGTCAGCGAAGACTCTGATTCAGAAATTGAACGTTTTCTTGCCGAGGAGTATCCTTACTCGGAAGGCTTGTGTGACAAACCTCCTCACGACTTTGTCAAGAATTTTCCACCCTGTCTGCGGGATGATCCTAATTTTCCTGGCATCGAACTACCTCGTGAAACCCTCAGGGAATCATCGAAACCCCCTTCTGTTCAAACTGCTTTTCCACCTTGCGATCAGTGTGGGCTATGGTTGGAGAGATACTACTTGGATGTCCCAAGGTTGCAATCCAGGATCCATGATTTGGAAAACCAAGTGGCAAAGCTCACTGGTCATAACGCGAAGGTGGAACCCTCAGACAAAAAGCAACGAACAACTGGTTCAATTCTGTTCAAGAATGTCGAGTCAGCCACGGCAATCGTCAATTCCAAATTGGCATAGCCTCAATAATCTTGCTGGTATATTTTTCACTCATTTTATGGCATGATCATAAATTCTGTGTACATTATTGACCTACTCTGTCATGCATTTGTTGTATATAAGTTTTGATTATTAATTTTTGGGTTGGTTTTAATTAGATTAAATTTGAATGATCATGATTTGATTTGAATACTCTGTTATGAAGAATTGTTGATATCTTTTCTATTTTTGGAATACAGTCAATATCTCTGTTCGAGTTGGTTATATCTTGTTTAATATGATGGGAAAATTGGTTAGCTGTTCTGATTGTATACTCTATGTTAGGATCAATTCGTATATCATTTGTTACATAATCAAATTTCGAATGGATAACAATAGTGGCTGTTACGATTTGAACTGCATTCGATGGTAACAAATATATTGTTTGATTGTGATTCGAGGAATGAAATTGATCGTATCAAGTCTTACGATTTGTGTCTATAATGAAATTCAGTCATATCCATTTCAGTTATATGCTCGGTTCGTATTATGGATTCTGTTGACTCTGTCATGACCCTGTCTATTGACTGTGTGGTGATCAAACATGAAAATCGTTGAGTTAATATTTATGGAGTATGATTTCATCCGATTACAATTGAAGCAATTTACATATCATGCTTTTAACTGAATGATATCAATTTGTTGTTATGACTATAACTAGTCAATGACAATTACGACCATTATTTCGATCATACCTGTGAACTGTTTGAGACTCAGCGAACGAAAACTGTGGCTGGATTCTATGGATATAGTTATGCATGAAATCGTGACGGATTTTCTATATTGGCAATTGATTAAACGATATGAATCCTATACGAATCAATTATGATTGTCTCATATCTTATACAACTTAGTTCACCATTGATTGCATTCATGAAACAATCATGCTAAGATTTGATTCGATTTTATGTCAATTGGAAAAACAGAGCATTATTACCCTGTCCCGATTGTATTCTTTTCAATTTGAATGAGGAATTTGCTTGAACTATTAGTAATTCATTTTTATGAGAAAAAGAAAATTAAAATTGGATTTGATTTCTTTTAAGATTTTATTTGATTATATCTAGTCATGTTTGCTATTTTTGACTAGCTACAGAATCAGATGATTCTGTAGCTAAGTCTGTAGAGTTAATTTTTTATTGTTTTCTTAATAAAATATCCTTCTAATTTGATCTGTGTGTTCTATTGCAGGCAAATTCGAATTGGCAATAGATACCATGAGCAGTTAGGGGATAATCTACATATTTTACTTGCATTTTATTTCCTTAGTTTAGGAGATTTTGGGATTTTTCCCCAGATTATGTAAAACAATTTGCTATTATTCACAAGGATGTTTTACCTTGTGAGAAACCTATATAAACTTATGATTTTTGTAATAATGATCATCCTCAGTTGTGGGAGAACAAGGATATAGAATTCTGTTACAGACTGGAGCAGAATTGATGTTTTTTCATAGCTTTTGCTTTTCAATATATCAACATTTTGTTTCAAGTTCTGTATATCATTTTGTTTATGGTTTATGATTACTTTTGCTATCTAAATCAAATGCAAATGATATAATTTTATTACTTTTATCTATATCTTGTTTCTTCCAAATTGATTAAAGACATAACAATTATTAATTCATTTTGTGAATGATAGCTTTGTCTTCTTCAGAAATTGAATTATTACATATAAGTTTTCTGCATAATAGGTTTCCCTTATTGCAGAGATTTATCATCAGAAGATTGTTATGATTTTCGTTTATGTTTTGTTTGTCCTGTAAAACACTTCAAGAAGCAACACAGTTGATCGTTTACGAAAAGATTAAGGACTAAATGGTGTGAATTTCTTCCTCCAAACAGCTTAAGAAGTCATCATACACAGGGCAGACTTGGAGCGTTTCCAGGTCAATTAGTATATTGTTTATTGTTTTTATTAAGTAGTTTATTATAGATAGTAGTTTGATTAGATTGTTTAATTTCAGTAAATATATTAGATTGTTTAATTTCAGTAATGTTTGTTTCTTCTTCATAAAATATAAAAAATCAAAAAAGAGATTCTTGGCTGTCTTAGTGCAGAATACACATGATTTTTTGCAGGTTTTAATCAAATCTGTAGGTTGTTCATAGTGTATATTTGTGAATAAGAAATATTGTAGCTGATAATTAGATAGTTGATTTGAGTTATTACAATAGTAATTAGTGGATTTCATAGAATAATTAGTATTTAGTTTATTAGTTCCTTTTCTTTGTTTTATTAGTTTCTAGTTTCCTTTATTTTAGTTAGTTTCTTGTATTTAGTTATAGTTTAATTTGTTTATTAGTTTAGTTAGATTACTTAGCTCAGATCAATTCTCTCTTTGGTTTTCTTAGAAGACCTTAGAGTGGCCAACAGAGCCGTTAAACTCGTCAGGGTGGTCCATTCCAAACGGCTTGGGTTATTTAGACAACCCCGGACCGGTTCCACTCTCCCAGTTGATGGACGATCAATTTCGCCCGTCAACACCATTGCAGGGGGCACCAGGTTGCTGGGAGTTTTGGGCTCGGGGGCTAGGAATCCTTATGGAATCCTGGAGCTAGGGAGCTGGATAGGATGCTCCTAGCTGGCTGGGTGGTTAGTCGGTTTTGGGCATGGTTTGGTCAGAGCATCAGGCAGAGTTTGGACAGAGCAGCAGAGAGGACAACCAGAGAGTGGGAATTTTGCATTAGACATAGGTATTTTAATGTATAAATTTGTTGGGTTATGTGATGATTATGTAGTTTATTTTCATGCTATGGATAAATTTAATTTCTGTTGAATATTAAATTCTTATATGATGATGAATGAATTACTTATGCGTTGAAATAAATTTTATGTTTAATTGTATGAATTTTATTAGGTTTTGTTAATTTATGGTTCTTACATTATGGGATAAGTTATGAGGATCTTTGGGTTGTTATGGTTTGGGGTGTCTCATGAGCTTGCGACCTTCTACTTTGGGCATTCAATCCTAACCTAAGGAGGAATAATACCAACCTTATGCACCTAATCCTCAACCATTCCCTTGATTCCCTATGTCGGTTAAACCTACCAAGATCCTATATAAACTAAGTCTCTCAAGTTTGAAGGGGGTTCATGTGAAAAATATCAAACCTTTGATCTCAGACTTCATGAGTATTTTTGACAGTGCACATAAGGGGATGGAAAGAAGAAGCATGGAGGAATATTTCAACCCATTGTAAGTTCCATTGTTTCTTATATATATTAACTTGTATTATTTCCTCATTTCCATTGTTGTTTCAAGTCATGCTTGAATGAGTGTAACTAGATTAGGATAGTATTTACCTAACTTGTTGAAACTAGTAGAAGAGGAAGGTAGTCTGATTATTTTTAAGGTATACTACATTTGGAGATGGATTGAATCCAACTTCAGAGCAACGAGGAAAACCGACATAAAGAAGTACTTCTCTCTCCTTCTCCTTTTATCTCTCATTTCATGTATAAATGGATGGAATTTAGGAATGTTAGGTACCATTTGTTTGAACTATCTTAGTTGAAGAAAACCCAGCTAAGGAGAACTCAACCTATTCACAGGGTGAGATTTCCCACAACACTCATTGTTCCTTCTTTCTCTCTGCAAGACCTGTGGGGAATTATTTGGTCTCCTATACTGGTTTGGATTTCTATTCCCACCATCCTGAGCAAGTCTGTTTTTCATTTGTTTTCCCTCCAATTTCATCCTAGCTAGTTCTGATGTCAAGGTTTTGAGCATTTTAGACATTTCTTCAATTTTTGGGTCAATTGTTGGTGCATTGGAAGAAGAAGGAACATCTTCATGTTTCTTTCAGTCTCTGTCAGGTCTAGATTTTAATTTAAGAACCTAGAATGTTTTCCTCCACTTTCACAATTTCCTCTTGCATGAGACTTAAAGTAGTAGATTTTCTTTCTCTCAACAATAAATAAAACTCAACATAAAATGCATTGACAAAGGTGATTTTGGCAGAAGTTTTAGTGGGATTTGTCTCAGCTAGGATTTTGTTGTACATATTTTTAAATCACTTAGTGAAATCTGACATAGATTCACCATTTTTTCTCTTCAAGGATCCAAACTTAGTAATATAATACAAGTAATATTTTTTTTCCCCCCATTGTCTTAGAAAAGTTTCATTTAAAACTTCAATATCTGGAATGGAATTTACAGGAAGACTTATAAACCACTTTATCACTTCTCCATATAGGCTTTGGACAAAGACTCTCATCCAAACATCAACATGATCTATATTAAAATTGTCTACAAAACTATAGTAAGATGCTAGGTGTTTCCTCAACAATGACATCCCCTTCTCCATTGAATCTAGGTAAGTACTTCATGTAATCTCTTGTTGGAAAGGAATTTAATTTTTGAGGTAAAACCAAAGGTGCATATCTAGTAGCATTAATAACATCCATTTTGTTTGGTGGATTTGGAAGATTGGCCATTGGTGGTACAACTGTGATTTGAGCTTTAGAAGGAGATAATGGGGGAGATGTAGAAGATACATATTGTTGGGGATGAGATTATTCAGATTTGAAAAATTCTTCTTTAATAAGAGTATTATTAAAAACTTGTGTCTCGGGTTTAACTCTTTCAGGTATGCATAACTGAGGAAAAGGTGAAGATAATATTTTCTCTAGTTCCTCTTCAGTAAAATTAGGTAGATATTTGATGGGTGTTCCTAGAAAAATTGATTCATCCTCATCGTCATCTTTAATAAGGTAAGGAACATGATTTCTTACTTCAGATGTTTGTTCTTCTAAAGGAACAACCTATAATGGGAATTTCTCATCAATTACCTTTTCTTTTGTAAGAGTAGTTGATTCTTCTTCAAGAAAAAGAATTGATTATTCATCAAGAACATGAATTGATTCTTTTTTAAGAACATGAATTGATTCGTTAGGTAAAGTTTTACCTATAGATGATGATGACTGACCTTGAATAAGCTTTGATCTCCTTAACATTGTTTTCATATTTGATACATCTAGAAATGCCTCGGGACCTAGATGCACTCTAGTTCTTTTCTTTACTTAAGGTGCAGATGATGCTGAAACTTTGGAAGGCTCGTACTTTTGTCTTCTCACTTCTCTTTTAGGAGCCAAAACGTCATGGAGTCAAAAGGTGAAAATTATATGGTTAATATTCAATGCATATCCATGTTCACCATTAAGAATCATATCTATTCATTTTTGTATGGCCAGGGAGATACTTCCTTCCTCCACTATCCGACAACGATGTCAAAAAGATGTTATCTCCTAGAGTTTACTCTTGATTGCAATAGAGAGGATCCTAGGCACCTCAAAAGATAATAATTTGTGTTTTGGTTGGTGTATTAGGTAATTGGAATTGGGAATTAGAATCAAGGGCAACTTATCATGGATTAAAGGCATATGAAATCAATATTCAAACACTTTAGATTAAATAAGTGAAAGAGGGAAGAAAGGAGAAGCACATATGTAAATGTATCAATCTCTCAAGATGTTCAATTAACACATACACAAGGTTGAATATTCTATAACAAGAAAAGCTTTCCAATTATGAACTAAAATAATTGAATGAAATTTATGAAATATAGGCTATCACAACAAGGATTTTTTGTTCAAGAATATATAATTCATAGACCATTAATGTATGCTACACCAATAATCATATCATGCAAATAAGAAAGAAAAGGAGTGTGAACACAAGAGAAACAATCTGATATGAAACTCAAAAGATTTATTCAGTAATGAAACACATTCATTAAGTCTACAATTTTGCATAAAATATATCTTTACAACCAATTCCTAAACCCAAAACTCAACCCTCTCTTTAGTTTTCATTCTACCTTTTATAGATACAACATTAATTCAAAAATAGATATAAGATCCAAAATAAATGGATCTGAACCTATCTTAGAAACATAAACAATATATATAGACATTATAATCATATTTCCTGATTTGGAGCATGAAATATGATTTTTAGTTTCGGATTCACTTTCCAAGTCTTTCCTTTCGACCACCTCCTATCTTAGATCTCGATCCCATATTGGCATATACAAATTTTAAAAAGCATATAAACATATGAAAGAGGGTCGTTAATATGATAACCGACTTTCTAGATATGATGCATATGAAAAATTGTCATCCTCAAAAGTTTTGATAGTGCTTTTGAGTTTTCCTATGTAGAAGTCGCTACTGGAAGTTCAGTCTTCAAAAATTTGAATCATCTTCTAGAGACATGTGCTTCTCCAAAATTAATTTATTTTGTTGATGAAACATTTCATATCATTTGGTACTTATCATTTTATGTCTCCGTACTACTCCTTATAAAAAATGTTGAATATCTTTTGCAAACAACTTGAGATTGTTCCTATCTTGGTTTATGAGTTTCTCCTACAACCACTTTATTTTCAATTTCCTGCCTTGTATAAACAACTTACCATTGTTTTGGTATATTTTCTGAGCCCAAGTACACAACTTATTATTTTTCATAGTCAGTTTATCCTTCTTTTTCATAACCTTTTTATTCTGCTTTTTCAACATAGCGTTCTCATGTCTAAAGTGCTTTATCTAGCTCTTAAACTTCTGCAATTTTTTTATGAATCTTCTCTATATTCTTGTCCCCTTTGTTGTTTGGATGTGTTGTTGTGACTGGCTCATGTATTGGTACCTATTTGTTATGTTCATCCTTGTTTGGATCAGAATCCTCACTATCTGAATATGGTAAGTTTAGAATATTTTTACCCTGATTTGGTTGAGATGAAACCACATGTTCTTCTAAAGATGTTTCAGGTGTATCATGTTCATTTTCTTCAATTGGCATGAAAAATTGAGTTTCCAAATCTCCCAACTCCAAATATTGACTAGGCTCTTCAATTTCATGAATTCTTTGCTCTATTTTGTTGATTTTTTATTCTTCTTCTTCAACTTGTCTTGAACATACTTATGAAGTTCTATCTCTCTTTGTCTTTCTTTATTCTCTGGCAAGGATCCCTCTAAATCATCTTCTATGGTGAGGACTGCATTCTTTAAATAAGGTTTTGCAATCGATTTTGCATTTAATCTTAGCTTATTGTTCAAATGAGTATGTGGTCTTCAAGACACACGTTCTTACATAGATTTATGTTTAACTTTCTAAGAGGATTTTCAAGATTTTTTTATTTTATTTTTGTGTTATTGGAGGTTTTCTCAATATTTGGATCTATAGTTATTGGATCAACAATAACTATTCTTCACTTTTCCCTGTTATATACCCTTTTAACCTCAATATATGGAATCCTCTGCTCTAGAATGGATTCTACTACCTCTTTTGATGTGCTTCTTTATTCAAAGGAAATCATTCTTGCAACATTCCTAGTCATCCTTGTAACTGTATTTATTTCCTATAATGCAGAGGATGACCCGATAACCATGCCTCTAGGGTTTTTGAGAATTTTAATTTTTCAAGGCGAGTATATGATTCTGTAGCTTGTGGCTCATGAATTTCTGCTTTAAAACCAACCAAGAAATTTTTCCAAGTCCTTTGTGTTTTTTTCAACTCCTCTGTGATTAACAATTTGATTAAACCTTGGTGGATAAGACTATGTTTGGTGTTTTCAGGACGAGCTTGAACTCTAACTGACATTTTTGTTAACCTCCTTTCTCCTGTGAAATGCAGTAAAAATATCATGTGATACATCATAGTAATAATATATCTACCTTCACAAGTGATGTACCTTTAAACCATATTCAATAAATCGTCCCATTCTTCTTTGAGCAAGCTCCTTGGAATACCTTTACTCTATTCATGGTTTTGATGCTCTAAATTTAAGAACTGATTGATTTATGCATTGGTAATGGTTTGGTTATTAAACCATTTTTTCCATCCATGGCTAGCTCAGCAACAACTACAATGGATGCCTCTAAAACCTATAGAGTCAAATATCCAAATTTAACCTGACTGCCATCAAATTTTTCTGCAAATTCTCTGGCGACGTCGAGGTTGGATCCTCGAAGCCTCTCACATAGAGATAAGCAAATAGCCTATTTAAATTGATCAACGAACTCAGAATAGTATTTCAGCAGGTCGACACCTTTTGGTTCCACTCGTACAACGTTTCCTCCTTTACCCATTTCCTACAAGCCGAGAATTATACCTTTGTAACTCGCTAAGTCAACAGTTAGAAGGAAATAGTGAATATAATTACAATTTAGGTCAGAAAACGACACCAAAAATTCATCATTTTAGAAAATGCAACTGATATACATCGGGGTCATATCGAGAATTCACAATCATTAAAGTTATCAGGCGATGTGGCTAACAAATTTTGAAATTGACATATCAAAGATTAATTATGATTTGTCGGAGGATATAACTATCAATATTCAGATGTACCATCGTATGATCATTTTTTAAATGACTTACCATCCAATATCTGCATGACTTATTCAACTTAACTATAACCTTTAATTACCCTTTAAACCCTAATGTATAACTTCCGGTAGTGACAATTCGCTACCGGATGTTCAAAAATTCAATAAAGGTAATGATATTTGACCTTGTAACTTTGTTGTTGGGAAGCCAAGATTTTCATAGAAAAAACCAACTTTTTGACCTGACTGTGACTCATGGAAGACACTTCTTAAGACTCATTACAAAATTTTGTATTATTGACAACAGACTAGACGAAATAAAAAACAAACTAACTTAAATAGACCTTTTTGACCCAATAGAACTTTGGAGAGGATAAAAAATTGTATCACTACAAATTGGGTGCTAACACCTGGGATTACCCCAAATCCAAGAGGAGGATGCCAATCTACTAAAATGTATTTTACACATATATCATATACCTTTCAAATAACAATATCCATAATCAAAATCCATCGAGCATTCTACATGTAAGCAACACAATTTCTTGGCACTGCTTCTAGATGCATGGAATTTGCTCCTAAATCAGAGCAAATCAATTTATTATAAATTAGTGACCTATTTTTGAAATTACATCGATTTTCACAATCACAGATGCATAACTATTGGAAATGCATAGGTGAGAAAGTTTAGCAATGTGGGAGGGTGACCTGTGTAGGTTTTCCGCACAAGGCTTAAAGACATACCGTCTTAAGTAGACCAAGTATAGCTTTGTGGGGTGGACGAGGATTCAAAATAGACTGGGCAAATGCTTGCTCTATTATTAGTCCTTGTCTGGGATTCTATACTTTCGACCCTTGTGTTGAGAATTCATTCCACTTTAGACACTTGTGCAATTGGTAGATCGATGTCATCATCACTTCCACTTAGGTGTATGCTACACAGATTCAATACTTTGTCTATTTAGCACTTTTTCTATATTCAAATCTTATGTGGTGAACTAATACATCTTCTCTTTCTACACTGTCATAGTTCTACATATTGCATCATATTTGATAGTGTGTTTTATATGCCTAGTGAAATTACTTGGTTTCATTCAAATTTGCATTGGCATTGGTGTAGTGTTTAAGCAAACCAATCCTCTTTTATCAATTGTATTTATTTTTATTTTTTATACTGGGGGAATCGACAACTCATGGCTCTCATACTCGCGTGACACGTGGTTGATACCCAGCCGCTACCACTATAACCCAGGTGAGCCACACATCCCACAAGAATGGAGAACAAGTAAAGCAGGGTGAGAATTGAACTTGATACCTCCTTTACATATTTCCTTCCATTTACACGACACATGTCAATCGGTCTACACCCCTGTGGGCTATCAGTTGTATTGTTGGATACAATAGTTGAATGAAATATTCTTGATGTGCATCATATAAAAATGATTTTTACTAGAAAATTATCTAAATATAAATAGATCGCAGAGTTGTGATTTCCCCAAGGCCAAGAGCAAGATGCAAATACACCAAAATTTATTTTACACATATATTGGCTACCTTTCGAATAACAATAGTGATAATTAAAAACCATCAAGCAGTGCACACATAAGCAATACATTTTATTTGTAGTTCTTCTATATGGGTGGAATTTACTCCTAAATCATAGAAAATCAATTTATGATAAATTAGGGACTTATATTGCAAATTGCATCGCTTTTCACAATCATGGATGCAAAACTATTGAAAGTGAGGAGGCGCATAAGTGTAGAAATGTGGGAGGATGGCTCATGTGGGTTCTATGCACAAGGCTTAAAAATAGACAGTATTTAGTGCACCAAGTATAGATATGGACATATGGTGGCACTCGGTGCAGTCGTGTCTTGCACACTTGGGAAGTGGCAAAGGAATATCGCTAACACAACCAATAATGTGTATTTTCAATTATTTTGTAGATAATTCATGCCAGTTATTATTGTGCAGTTTGGCACCTGCTATTGCAAAGGCTATGTCCAAACTCAAAAGTGGCCAAGTAAAAATTCTTTTGAATAGGAAATTATCCAAATACAAATAGATCACAGAGCTGGGATTACCCCAAATCCAAGAGCAAGATGCCAATTCGAATAGAAATAGGCACAATAAAAGACCAGCATATATAATCAACACATTTGTTTTCCACTGCTTCTATATGCATGGCCTTTCCCCCTAAAGTGAAGAAAATGAATTTATCATGAATCAATGATCTATTTGGCAAATTATGTTTCTTGTCACAATCATGGATGCAAAAGTATTGGAAATGAAAAACTATAAAAGTGTAGAAAAGTAGGAGGATGATCGGTGCAAGTTCTCCTAACAAAGCTTGCAAATAGACTGTCTTAAGTAGACCAAGTATATTGTACAAATTGGACGAGGATTCAAAATAGACTGAGTGAATGCTTTCTCTATTTTCAGTCCTTGGGCAGGATTCTAGACTTGCAACCCTTGCGTTGAGAATTCATGCCACTTATGGTTTGGCATTGGAAGAATTGGTTGCAGAGACACTTGTGCGATTGGAAAAGTGATTTCATCAACACTTCCACATAGCTATATGCTACACAGAGGAAGTACTTTTTCTATTTAACACTTGGTCTATATTAAAATCTTGTGTGAAGAATGGTTATGTCTTATCTTTCTGCACTATTGCAGTTCCACATCTCGCATCATGTTTTATAGTGTGTGCTCTATGCATAATACACTTACTTGGTTTATTCAAATTTGCATTGGCATTTTCTTTGCAGTTCTTCTAGATGTGTGGCATTTCCTGCTAAATCGGAGAAAATCAATTTACCATAAATCAATGACCTATATTGTAAATTACATCACTTGTCACTGTAACGTCCCCAACCACCAACAGGTCAGGCAACGCCATGTATGAATGTCTCTCATGCTTTGATACCATTTTTTAATTAAATACATATTTATCTAATGCAATTTAGTCAATTATAGCATTTTGTTCATACCCTATTCATGTGGAAACAACATTAACAGATACATGCAATGCATATAGACAACACATTCTAATAATACACAGATTAATGCAGAAATAACAATAAGCCTACACATACTACATATATGATATATCCAGGCATTACTCATAAATTATAACATATGTACAATTACATAGCATACAATCAATGAATATTTGGTACTTATCTTTTAATGGATGACCATCGACTGCATGCAGACCTCCCACAAACCTCCCTGCCTTAAACCATGTTGCTCATCACTCTCAGCAGTGGGTCACCCCCGAGGTGGGACTAAAATCCATCGGGCAATGGATTCCTAGACTTGGAAAGTGTTGGCCCTCGACCAAGCTTTAGAGTACCTTGGTCGTGTTTGACCACTTTTGGGACTTTGACATGCTGGTCAAAGACGAAGCGCCAAGCGAAGCGGAGATTGTGGGATCTCGCCCCCTTTTATAGGAGTTTTTGGTTTAGGGTTTATGTAATGGGTATGGGATGTCGGCCTATGGGTTTACCCATGATTAGGCCTCTTTTGTAATGTATAAATAAGTAGCCAGGCGATGTAAAAGGAGTTCGAGTTCGAATTCGATCTATGTGATTGTAAAGGCCGATGGCTTAGTGCTAATGTTGGCTAAGTACGAATAGTTGTAAATGCTCTATGCATACTATGTAAGACTTGCAAAGATAAGTGAAAGTGATTGTAAGAGGTTGTGTAAAATATTTGTGTTGTGACCTAACTCGGGGAAGGAAGATCTAGTGAGGTGCACATAGATCTTCTGTCCTATATGGAGTGGGTTTTGAGGCTCTGTGCATGTAAGAAGATTGAAAGAACATAATAAAGAAGAAGAAGAGTTGCTGGATGTAGCCCCACACTGGGGGTGAACCACGTACATCCTGCGTTGTGACTGCTTTGTGCGATGTGATTGCTATGTTATTGATGTGATTTGTGTTGGTGTTGTAATATTTATGTATGTTAGATACATCTAATATAGTATATTAGTGCTTAATAACTTGGATGAATGCTAGATCTGTTGATACTATGTGTTGAATGGTCAGATATGCTTAGATCTTGTTGAATACTGTGTTGTTATGTAATTAGGGTTTTTACTTGCGATGTGAATAAAGGGTTAAGGACTAATGAATGATAACTACTAAGTGCTTTGTTAAAGCATTGCGATCACAGGTCTGTGTCCCAGCTAGTTTGCAGACATTTGAGTCCTACAGCCCCCCCTACCTCTACCTCAGGTGAGACTTCATCTGCTTTGAAGGTGTTTCCAAAAGGGCCGATAGTTAGGGTTTTTTTGGTGTGTTGTTGAAGTGTTGAACCTTGGGTCTTCCCCTGTGCCAACAAATGGTTCCGTTGTGGGGACCTGAAACTATGATTGTTGGGAACTAAAGAAAAGAGAAAGCTCTGTGTGTAGATCTGTTATTGTAGTGCGTAGTATTCTACTCGACTTGTGGAGCTCTGTGCTAATAGAAGGAATCCCGATCTAAAGAAAAGAGGTAAGATCTTAAAGATTTTTTATCTGATAAAGGTAAGATAAGTGGAAATGTTTGTTTCAAAAGAATGGATCTAGGTATGTTTGATAGATTTTGTCCTAGTCTGAAAACTAGGGAACAGATTGAATAAAGAAGATATGATATGAATAGATATGATAAAAATAGTGAAAGATATGTTATCCCTATGCATAGAAAGGATTTTTGGACTAACAAGTGGATGCATGATCCTAGAAAGATTTTTTTGCAGGTCCATCACTGTGATTCCAATGCGTAGTATAGGAAAGGTTGGGGATTGTTTAAGAGAAAGAGAGGATTGAATCCTTGTTATAGTTGCAGAAGACCGGGACATCTTGCTAAGGAATGCCCTGGTCGAGGTCCTATTTTCCTTTATTGTAAGGCTACTATACATGAAGTTTTAGATTTGCCTAGAATTATGGCTAAAGTTGAAAAGATGAACATGAGACAAGAAAACCATGAAGAAGGCCAAGAGACTAAGGATATGATAGAACCCCAAAAAGAATCAGAGAATATATTACTGAAGATGAAAGAAACACTGGATGATCAAAAAGACATCGGTTTACTAGAAATTTTAAAAGTGAAAGAGTGCATAGAAACAAGAATAAGAGACTTCGACATAGACTGTGTATTGGACACAGAAACACAGGTTAACATTATGACAGAAAGAACTTGGGAAATTTTGGGAAATCCTGCTATGGTTTCTTCATTAGGAGGGATAGGCTTGTTTAAAGGAAATATGATAACCCTATGTGGAAGACTTGCCCATGTACCTATGATTGCTCATGGAATATCAACAGAAGAATAATTCAAGGTCCTTAAGTTTGTTGAGAACAATGCTCCCTTTGCACTTTTGTTAGGAAAGACCTAGATTGAGAATGACCAGATCCGAAGGAAAGAAGAAGAGGAAACTCTAGAGAAGAATTCAAGGATTTCATGGCTAGGAAAATAATGTGCTTAATAGAAGAAAAAGAGGACAAGTCGAAGCATTTGAGGGCTAGAAACCTGGCTATCGAAGTTGAAAGAATGCAGGAAGGCTTAATGAAATTATCCATATGGGAGAGAAGAGAATCTATTCCAGAAATAATAAGAAAAGAAGTAACACCCTCGAACCTTGTGAAATATCCTCAGTAGTGAAAAGATACTATGCTAAGAGTAGGAAATAATCAAAATGGAAAGAGGAACCCAGTGACTCAAATCACAGGGAAGAAAGTAAGGAAGCTTAGTAAGAAGAAAGCAAAGCTAGAAATATTGCAGGAGGTTCCAGAGAGGACTTCGCAGAAGGAAAGTTTGCAGAACTTGAACCTCGCCGGAATAACCAAACAACATCAAATCACACTTCACCATGATGAAGCAATATGACCGTTCGAGGCATCCCAACCATTAGAACGACGTTCCAGAATGGCTAGAAACACAATTATTACTGAAATGTTCAACATTAGACCATTGGGACCGCGCCATAACTGATGGAATTGGATTGATTGAGGCATTTCTGCCCATTGGGGGAGTCTGTTACAACGTTGTCTATTTATCCCGTCAAGTGTTGCACTGAGAGAACTTTCATGAATTCTGATTATCTGAGCCCATAGAGAACTAATTTCTTTTGTGCAGTGCTTATTGAGACCTTGCCACCCGTTTTGATACCGTGAGTATTTGTTCACCGACCCGAGATATCTTATCACGAGCATGTATGTGGGATGAACATAGAGCAGTAGAGAAGTATGTTAAAGATATTTTGATTGACCTCATGATGGAGAAGGTCATGTCCGTAGAAGCATAGACCTCCTCGACACGAGGATTTCAAGCCTCCCCATCGACTGTATGTCGATCTGGGCCATCTCGAGCTGTGATAGAGAAAAGGAGTAAGACCGTGATGACTTGGAAAATGTGAAGCTCATCCCGTCAGTCCTGCCTGACTATATCCTGTCTCTGGATGGCATGGTTATTCGTGATAGTATCCCGAGGGACTTCGACTACACACTGATGACTATGTACCTCCCAAAGGGGATACGCGTAGTTGCACTGCAATTAGGAAATATCATGACACTGAAGATCAGTGATTACAACTTAGGAGACCGCAAGAACTATGGCATGCTCGGACCACACAAGTACTTGACCAAGACAATGGGGAATAAGACGGAGATAATCCCCCATCCGTGGACTATGGACATCGCGAGGTTCACCATTCTTAATTTGATGAAGATCCCACACTTCGACAAACATCAGGAGGTTAACGCATGCGTTAAAATCCTCCTGTCATGATACCATGGTGGTTACCTGTGGTTGGATCTATGCATCACAGTATATCCGATGCTGATCTATCGGATCACTGGATTAAGCATGCAAGGACCAGATCCCTAGGATTTTTACCAAGGGAAGGTTGCAAATCACACCTTGACGCAAGACATAAAAGAAATTTACGACGATGTGGAAAAAGGGAAGAAGTGCTACAAGGTAGCCTCCATCCAAAATGGCACAGTTCTCCTAGCTTTCCAGTTGATTTTTGGTAAGCTCGTCAAGAAGAATAGGCCAATGCAGGTCACGGGGGTTGTCGTCGACCTCGTAGGAAAATGCATCGAAGGGATGTAAATGAACTGGGCGAGCTACCTCGTCAACCATTTATAGAAAGAGTGTCATGAAGCTTAGGATTAGGGATATGAGTTCCATTTGAGTTGGTTGTTGATTCTCATTGCCTTCATTGCTTGGGAGATGCCGGAAGGAGCGACCTTCCCTGAAATTGAGTCGTCTGAACCACTAGCTGCGAAGTTCACTACGCTATGGTAGTCGAGCGACATGGCGAAGAAATGGTAGTCAAATGCGGTGTTCCACACCTATTATCTACAACTGAAGAGGGCCATTGAATCCTTCCCTCGCATGATGTCAAACACTCTACATAAGTTCAAGCTACTTACGAAGTTCCGCATAGACAGGCACTTCATCTATATCACGGGGTGTGTAGATGAAAGCAAGGAGGAGCTGTAGAGTTATTATAATCTCACTGAGGATGATATGGAGGAAATAACAAAAGAATAGCCTGCAAAATTCTTGGTACCAGTTGAACAACCAGAACTATCCGACCCCAACCTCATCGAAATTCCTGTAGTCACTCGCGAAGAATATGATGCACCCAACAGTAGCAAAAAAAAAAATAAGGAAGATGTGCAGGAACTGAACAATGCATCAAAGGAGATTGCCCTAGCTTCACTTGAAGGGGGAGGAGGTGACGAAGTAGACAAAGAAGAGGATGAAGGAATAGAAGACAAGCATAAGTAGGGAAATGTGACACCACCAAAAGATCCCCTTACAGAGATAGAGACATCTTTCTCTGACGAAACCTTCATCGCAAAAGAATTCAAAAGCCAATAAAACTCCATTTCAGACTATGCTCACAGTAGATGATATTGACCTCATCATCACCGTTGTATCAGATACCTCAGAGGAAATTTTGCAGTGAAGCGAAGCCAAAAAAGAGACAATGTTTGAATGGATCGAAGAAGAAATCAAAGGGGTACAGTAGGATCTTTATTCGAGTCACACAGTGCCTACTGTGTCGTTATCAGCAGGGAACATAGAAGCAGGAGATGAGCCTGCCCAACTACGCAAATTATCATACTCGACAGAGGCTCACCTTCATCGGGTCCAGGAGGAAAAGGAGCAGGCCACAGAGGCATTAAACAAGCAAAATAAGAAGCCCTAGAGCAACGTCGGGTTGCACAGCAAGAGAAATATGACCTCCAGGCGAAGTTTGCAGAGGATAAAGCGCAGATCTAGAAGGAAAAGGAACAGTTTCTCGCAGAGCAGATTGGAGTTACCAAAGAAGTCACTAGATCACTTTGCTCTGTGTCGGGCCTCACACAGATAGAAGAAGACACAGTGGAGAGTCAAGTGGAGAAGCTTGTTGAATCCATTCAGAAACTCCAAGCACAAATAACAGAATTGGAACTACAAGTCGTGCCAAGCACTCCGCAGGAAGTGTGGGGCCAGAGGGAAGAAACTTCTCGGAGCGCAGTTGAGAGAATCAAGGCTTTGGCCTTAGAATGAAATAAATTAAGCAGTCAAAGTGCACAGACCTACGAGTGCCTTGTAGAATACCCAGAACTAAGGAAATTAGAGTCACAACTCCAGGAGGCAAAGCAACAAGCAACTAAAGTACAATCACAATTGAAGCCACTGTCAACAGTCGAGAGGATGAAAAGGTCCCAGGAATAGTGCACCGTTGAGTAACAGGTCCATGCCATCTAGAGTAAATTCATGGAAGTGACCCAAAGGATACAACCAGTGCAGGATGAAACCTGCACACTTTTTGAGGAGATTGAGGGACAAGGTGCACAACTAGAACAAGTAGTCACCACAATAGAACAATGCTTTGAAGGACCGGTGACTAAGAAATTTATTCAGGAGTTCATCGATAAGGAGGCTCTGGAGAAGCAGCATGTCGAAGCAACTTGAGCCAGGATCGAGGCCTTCGAAGTAGAGTTGCCCAGATCATAGTGACTCAGGATGAGTCACAGGTGAGTGTTGGGGGTTTGTTGGCCCTCGACCAAGTTTTGAAGAACCTTGGTTGTTTTGACCACTTTCGAGACTTTGACATGCTAGTCAAAGATGAAGCGCCAGATGAAGCGGAGATCGTAGGATATCACCCTCTTTTAAGATATTTTTGGGTTTAGGGTTTATGTAACGGGTATGGGATGTCGACCCATGGGTTTACCCATGCTTAGGCCTCTTTTGTAATGTATAAATAAGTATCCAGGCGATGTAAGAGGAGTTCGAGTTCGAATTCGATCTATGTGATTGTAAATGTCGATGGCTTAGTACTAATGTTGGCTAAGTGTGAATAGTTGTGAACACTTTGTGCATACTATGTAAGACTTGTAGAGCTAAGTGCAAGTTATTATAAGAGGTTGTGTAAAGGCTTTGTGCTATGACCTAACTCGGGAAAGAAGGATCTGGCGAGATGCACACAGATCTCCTATCCTATGCAGAGTGGGTTTTGAGGCTTTGTGCATGTAAGAAGATTGAAAGAAGATAATGAAGAAGAAGAAGAGTTGGTGTATGTACCCCCACGCTGGGGGTGAACCACGTACATCCTGCATTGTGACTGCTTTGTGCGATGCGATTTCTATGTTATTGATGTGATTTGTGTTGGTGTTGTAATATTTATGTATGTTAGATACATATGATATAGTAGCTTAGTGCTTAATAACTTGGATGAATTCTAGATCTGTTGATGCTATGTGCTGAATGGATAGATATGATTAGATCTTGTTGAATATTACGTTGTTCTGTAATTAGGGTTTTTACTTGTAATGTGAATAAAGGGTTAAGGAATAATGAATGATAACTGCTAAGTGCTATGTTAAAGCATCAAGATCATAGATATGTGTCCCATCTAGGTTGCAGAAATTTTAGTCCTGCAACCCCCCTGCCTCTACCTCGGGTGAGACTTCATTTTCTTCGCAGGAGTTGCTAAAAGGGCCAATAGTTAGGGTTTTTTTGGTGCGTTGTTGAAGTGTTGAACCCTAGGTCTGCCCCTGTTCCAACAACAAGGGCAACAGGAAAGTCGCACAGATCAACATGAAGGATTTTCTCCCAGGATCCATCTCACACTAACAACTTATCACCTCTCATTACCCACATGCCTATCCCACCCCAGGAAGTGTGCCCCTTCTCTTCTCAACAATCATTCGGCTTCCCCACTTCCCTTCCAAGGCTTCAGTAATAGACCGGACATGAATTCTCAAAGCACTATAGTTATTGTTGGGCTCCCTATGGGAAAATCACTTCCCCAACAACCTCCCTCACCTAGGGAGATTTTATTACAAGCTTAACAACCTGCTTCTTCAGTCCATGGGCTTGACAACCCACCTCTTCAATCCAACTCCTAAGTCAATTCGAGCAAGGGTGATAGTAGTAGAAAATATTGGTATAGAACTGAGGATGGTAGTAAGCCACTCTCAATCAAGAACTACGTTAGCAGCAACAACAACCTGTTAAGGCACAGAACGGGCTCAGGCAAGTTACAGACACATTGTACTTCACAGGAAAGGTACGGGATTATTATAGTGGCTGCAGGTTCCAGAGGTTTGTGATAGATGCAAAGGTTGACGATGAGGGAAAAAAAAGGCTCAGTGCGTGCATCAGTTGTTATGGCAGACTTGCGAGAATCGTGAGGGTCGTGACCATAATGAGGGAACACGAGAATCATGAAACAACCCCCAAACACGATGGATTTCCCAACTATAGTTCCATGTGCCCAGGTTGACACATGTGTTCCTGAAGTTACATGAGTTCCACTTAACACTCGTTCCCTTTCCCATGAACTTAGGACAACACAGATTATGTCAACCTTATCCTTTTGGAAAATAATAATATAATATTATTCCTTTAGAGGTAAGACCTTTAGCTTAGCCCCTATTCATATACACTTATCCCTTTCCCTTACCCTACCTAGTGGATCTTAGTCCCCCATAACTCTTTCTTCGTGGTCAATCTACATGAAACGATGGAATTTTATATTAATGATATGAGTGTTTACATATACGAAAAATAGGCTTATTGGCCTTAACATCTGGGCTCTCCAGCCTGATAAACACATAAGTCTTTCGGCTTATAAACACTTGGCTCACCAGCCTATAAACATAATTACAATTCAGCAGGGGCTCAACCTTGGGGTGTTACAGTCATAATCAGGAATGCATAACTATTGGAAATGTAGAGGCACGGGAGTGTATCAATGTGATAGGATGACCCATGTGGGTTCTATGCACAAGGATTAAAAATAGACCATCTTAGATAGACCAAGTATAGTTATGAACATGTGGTGGCACTCAGTTCAACCATGCCTTGGGAACCTTGGCAGTGGCAAAGTAATATCACTAGCACAACCAATACTGTGTATTTTCAATGCTTGTGTAGATAATTCACGTCATTTATTATTGTGCAGTTTCACATCTGCTATTGCAAAAAATTCGTCCAATGTCAAAATTCGCGAAGTAAAAAGGATTTTGACTAGAAAATTATCCAAGACAAATATATCATAGACGTGGTATTACCCCAAAGCCAAGAGCATGATGCCAATCTTCTAAACTGTCTTTTACACATATATCGATTACCTTTTGAATAACAATATCCATAATAAAAAAACCATCAAGCAATTTACATATACACAACACATTTGCTTCGCATTGATTATAGATGTGTGGCCTTTACTCCTAAATTAGAGTAAGTTAATTTATCATAAATCAATGACCTATTTTGAAAATTACATTACTTCTCACAATCATGGATGCATAAGTATTGGAAAAGCAGAGTTGCGAAAGTGTAGCAATGCGGGAGGATGACGAGTGCATGGCTTAAAATTAGACCCTCTTACGTAAACCAAGTATACATGTGCAAAATGTGAGAATTCATGCCACTTATAGTCTAGAATTGGCAGATTTTGTTGCATAGAAACTTGTGCAATTGGAAGAACGATGGCATCGATAGACGTTCACATAGGTGTATGCTGCATAGAGTTGATACTTTGTCTATTTAGCACTAGGTCTGTATTCAAATCTTGTGCAGAGAACTGATACGTCTTCTATTTCTGCATTGTCGTGGTTCTGCATCTCGCATCATTTTTTATAATGTGTGCTCTATGTATAGTGAAATTACTTGGTTTCATTCAAATTTTCAATGGTATTGGTGTGGTGTTTAAGCAAACCAGTCCTATTTTATTAGTTGTGTTGCTAGATCAAATGGTTCAATGAAATATTCTTGATGTGCATCATATATGCAATTTGTTTTTAGTGCTTGCTTATTATTTTTCTTTTTCAAGGGTGGATTAAATTGGTAAAGATCTATTTCAGAAACTCTATATATGGAAAAGGAATCAAAGATAAACATAGACAAAAACAAGGTATGTTGTTTTGAGGTTGTTATTTTTTTTTTTTTCCCTAGTTGCTAGATGCTATAGACATAGCTTAAGAATCATCTGAATGACATAAACTGAACGAAAGAACTTTTTCATATTCTTGTTACATATTTATAAATTTTGTGTTTCTATGTTGGATCAAGAAATTATGTCAGGCATTGCAAGTAGCTGATATAGAAAATATTTTGGTTCCAGAGAAAATAAAATATCGACAATTTGCCTTGTGTTTTCATATAGCTACCATCGATCGACATTTCTATATGACTTGTTTGATGTGGATTACATCAAACCAATCACCAGTGCTTAAAAAGAGAATAGGGAAAAAAAAACATGGAACAAGAATTGCATAGATGCATTTTCTTAATTTTATCTTTGTATTATTCATTTGTTGTTTGTTAATATTGTGTATTTCATGCTATTTTAACATAAGGGTTTATTTGCGCATTCATTGAATTTGGTGAACTACTTTTACATGAAAATGAAATAGAGAAATTGTAGGTGAGAAATGAGTGACAAGCAATGCAGGAGAAGAAACTCAAAAACAATGTCCCAAGAGGAGGTATGCCTGTAACAATTACACAAGGAACAACTTTTTTTTTGGGTAAATTATATGCATATGAAACAATATATATCGATACTACATAGTACTGCATATAATCCAAAGTTCATATTGCATCTGTGGCTTTCGTATCGATAGTGAGTTGGAAATCCAGGGTTTGTCAAGATTTGATGTGCATAACTCCAAGGCATCTGCATATTGAAAGTTTTGTGGAAGACTGAACAAATTTTCACTAGAGATGATTTGGAAATTATACCGATGTTCTAGCCTTCTATCAGATGTGAATGGACAATGTATTGAAGAAAAATTATTGGACTTGCACTAATTGGTTGATAGTGCATTGATGAGGTAATAAACATATATCATTAAAATAAATAGCCATTGAATTGAGAAAATACACACTAGATTGCAAAACAAAAACAAAGTTTGGATTATTTTCATTTGAAAATAATGAAACATTCAAAGGAAGATTAGTACATTTCATAGAAATGTGATATGTACTTGGCTCATTTTAACAATGGTTGCATGGCTCTGGGCCATGGATTTTGTGTTGTTAATATGTATTTGTCTTGTCATTTAACACTTATCTGTCAAAGGGAAACACTATTTGGAAATAGGATGATATTATTTATTTATATCTCTTAGCACTATTACTTGATGTAGTTAGTGTTATAGAGAATCAAGAAGAGAAAGTGAGGACATTATTGACATCTGGTGCACGATGGCTTATTTTTCCAGATATTGTAGCTTGTTACAGATTTCTAACACTAAAATTTGGTACTTAGCAAGTTTCACACACTATTAGCTTGGTGGTCCTCAACTGAAGATGTACTGGGGCATCAGAAAAATGCTATGTTGAATTGTGAGGATTGTGAATATGGCTAGGTTGGATAACCACAAATTTCTTAAGTAAGGGAAAACTATCTATCTGGGATGTTGTTGCAGCCACAAAGAAATTTTGGAATGAGTAAGGTCGTCCTGGAGATGACAACTGGATTTGGTCTACATTTGTCTAGGCTGACGATGTATCTCTGATTTGGCTTCCTCTATATTGGAAAAGTGTGGGTGTGATTCATCCTGCATTCCATAAATTTAAGTAGTATCTATCCCAAGTCTTGCAACTATAAATTTTCCTAGTTACGCGGGCACTTCAAAATCGCAAGGATGGGGTAATTATTCCAACGAACATGCCCAATGTCATCCTCTTGTTTGGTTAAACATGGTTGATAACAAAGAAGAGGAGGAAAAATACAATTGATATAGGGGACCATCTGCATAATAGATCTTTTGGGTTCAACAAAGGTGTTGATCTATAGAAACACACAGAATAGATGTTGACAGAGAGAGCTACTGAACCATAAGAACTTCGAAGAACAATTCAAGCAATTGTTTTGCAAGGATAGGGTTGTTGGTCATTTACTGTATGTTGGGTCCCCTTCACAATAGTTTCTTTCTCAGTGCCAACCGACATGAGAATGACACGATGGGACTGCAAGAAGTCTGCATGAGCTGTTGGATGTAGTAAATCACATGTTTGCTAGGAGAAGCCATGGATGCAGGGAATTTGTGGTTGAAATATGATTCCTAGAATAAATGGACCTGATAGATGGGTGGTTTTTAGAACTGCTAAATTGACAGATAGGGGGAGCTTTATTCATGGATAAATGCAAACTGGATACGAATATTCCCCCCGACAAGTGGTATAAATAGTTCAAAATACAACCAAAAATTATCGCAGTGATGTTCCCATTTTCATGCCAGATCCATGCGTTGGTGTTCCTGTACTAATACATTGCAATTTGGATCTAGGTGTCTTTAATGATGCGTGTAGTGCGAATGATTCACTCCTAGTGGCATTTTCCCAGTGTGGGGTCATAACTATCCGGGAATGTTGTATGTGTGTCATTAGTCTAGATCAGATTGCTTGACACTTCCATAGCGTGGAATGCTCTATATTCCTTGTGTCACCTGTGCGAGAGTGTCATTGTTTCCATTCTCCTATGTCTACAACTTCAATACTAGTCATCAATTTACAATACTTGTCATCTAGAAGCTTCAATGAAGTTAATGTCCATGTCATATTGTTTAAGTTTAGGAAGGAAATGTTTCCATGGACCTTCTCTAAATTGTCACTGAAGAAATATTGTTATTGGAATATGTCCTGCATAGGCTATCCACACAAGAATTCTATTTTTTTTTCTATTTTCTATAGGTTTGTTTCTTTAAATTCATTTTGATAAACTTGAAAGTTATGAATAGTACAATACCAAGGTCGGATTTCTTTAAGGCCAGATGCATAGAGCATATTTACTAACATGTGCTTTCCAGACCTGAGTTAGTTACAAAATACAGGGAATGATTAATAGAAATCATTATAAAGCTCACAGACAACCACGACATTTACTTCTTACAGGTTCTAATTAGCCTTTTTTTTCACAAATAAAACTACCATAAATGAAATAGTCGTTGTGAAAATTATGTGGTTGTTAGAGTACCCATCCCGGAGCCATTAAAATGTGAAGGTGGAGAAGGGTGGAACTAGCCGACGATTAATCATATGAATTATCTGCACAATTGTTGAAAATATAATTAGTAGTACCGACTACAAGAGACATATACCTATGTGGAGAGAACATGGGAGGAAAATATAGGTGATTAAACTGTAGGGGTGCAGTTATTTGTGTTTGTTGTATATGTCGGGTTCAACATTGGAAATGTTTAGGGTGTTTGAGGAATTTTCTTCCATATAACAATGCCAAAGATCCCGAGTGTTAAATATTGTACTGGATGTTAGGATCCTGCTATGATTTCTATGTGTGCTTCTCAACTGACTAAATGTATTCCTCCATGTTGTACTTCTTTTACATTTCCATAGGATCATGTGATTGTTGTGGTGTTGATTGCTAATTTCCAATGCATTTCAATTGTGATATTTAGCTCAAAGCGTTGTGAAAATGCATATATATCATCTAGTAGAAAAGAACAAGCTTGTTGCAGTGGACAGTGCTATGTGTCAATGTTCATAACATAGTTTATTACACTTGGTAAATATTTTACGTTTGTTGGCATTTTAACAGTTTAATATTGTACATATAATTGACAATTTTGCAATGCCATGTACTGTATTGTAGCGTGCATTTTTTGGCTACCAAGGCTTAAACGCTCTTAAAGAAATATATAACACCACTTTGTACATAACTCATATAGGTATTATATAATCCACATGCATTTAAACAAATAAACACATTTAAGCTTAGATTAAAACTTATTATTTACTGCTATAATTAACAATCAATAGTGTTTCATATTAATTCATATACACAGCAGAAGTCATGATAACATGAGTAGCAGAATCATGCAAAACATGATTAAAGCGTAATCAGATACTTATCTTTTAACAGTGATAGAATCCACCAACAAAGTGTAGGCCTTCCATGAACTTCACAGCCTTAGACTGCACTGCTCATCAGCTCAGTAGTGGGTCACCCCCGAGTTGGGACTAAGCTCCACCCCAAGGCAAGGAATCCTAGGCTAGGCTGAGGTTACATGGAAAACAACACAGAAAATCTGGAAGGATTCTTCCCAGGATGCCATCTTATGCCCACTACTACCAGACTCTCATTCCCCACATGCCTGTTCCGCACGGGAGTATACACCTTCACAAGCACAGTCCATCGGTGCTAACCTCCCTCTCTAGGTCTCAGCAATAGGATGGATCAGGAAGTCTCAGAGCCTGAAGCTAGTGCTGGACACTCTCTGGAAGAAACCTCTTCCAACAACAACCACCTCCCTCACCTAGAGAGAGATCACACACAGGCTCAATCACAACTCGCGCTGGCCATCAAGCCATGCGTAGTCCAGCTCTGCGTGGTCACCATATCCAACTAGAAATACAAACACAACCTCTCAAACAAGCTCATCAATGGCTCGAGGCCTCACAGTGATGGTTCACGGGAATGCATGATGAGTAATTCCTGCAGGGGTCAACATAGACTCCACGGCTCAGAACGGAGGTGAAACCGACTCTTTAGAAACAAACACGGGCTTCTCGACTCACAAAATAGAGGTGTACATGGATTTACAGAACCAAACACAGGCTTTCCAACTGGTTCAACAATGGAATAATGGTTCAGGGTCACGACTTTGGGACAGAGCCTCCACACACGGGTTCGATCAGTTGGACAAAGGATGCACATGGATTATCAAAGACAACACGAAATTTTTGACTCTCAGGAATGCACGAGGATTCCTCTGCAGAGTCGGGTTGGTCGTACTATCCATGGCTCCATACGCATTCAGGCAATCGGGTAGAATGGAGGAGAATCCTTCTCACAACTCATCCTAGCCATTTTATTCTCATGTTCCAGGGTTGACACTTGTCACCCATGGAACTGCATGCGTTCCACCCACACGCATCACCCTTGTACATCCTCCCCTTGCTAGAAACTTAGGATAAAACATAAATGGCACATGTTCTTTTGGAATAATAGTAAAATATTATTCCCAGGCTTAATCCCCCTAGTCTTATCCCCTAGGCTCAACACTTAGCCCCTTTCCCACCTTCCAGCCCCTAATTCCTTGCCTTCTCTGTGGAAGCCCAGTCCCCCTTCACTCATTCATCGTGGTCGGTCTGCACCTGGCGGTGTTTACAATTTTATTAAATGTTCTGCATACATACAAGTACAAAATCAGGCCCTTGGCCTCCAACCCTTAGGCTCTCTAGCCTAACAATCACATAAGCCACCAGATTATAAAAACTTGGCTCACCAGCCTATAAAACATAATTACAATTTATTTCAGAACATGGTTTTCAATGGAGCTTGGCCTTGGGGACACTACATGTATCGTGTGAAATGTGCTTCTACATGTTGCATAGTCGATGTACATCTGTCCTACGAATAAAAGAAGAAGAGGTCCATGTGTCAATGTAAACATAATATAGAATATATTGTATGTTCTTCGCATTCAGGTATTTGGTGTTCCAAGTAGGAGAAGTTGGACAAGCCAGGGAAGTATTAGTACTTGAGCATCACAAAAATACTCCCAACAATAGAGCCAGAGACAAATTTATATAAGCTATTTTTTGTTTTCACATTGCGATAACATGAAAAACTAATAGCATTAGGTGCTTATGCAATTTGCAAATTTATATGTTTAGTTCAAGAAAAATATGTATACCTAGAATTGAAGAAATCAATGTTAGAGAGTCAAGTGTGACAGGCATAGGTGAAGCAAATATCCCTGTGCAACAGGAGAAATTGGAAAGATATGTATAGAAAAATGTACATTTTGCAGTTGGACATGAAATACATTGAAATTGTTTTTCATATTGCTTATTTTTTGTGATTGCTATTCTATGATGCAATTTACAACTTCAAATATTGTCTCAATAGAGGACTTGAATAGTTGCAAAACCAGGGAAATATTCATTGGAGATGTGATGGTTGTTTAGAGCACATATTTGGATAAAGCGAATAGATCACGCAAAATATTACGTTCTGACATGACAGATGCAAATGGCATGATGACAGTTACATTGAATGTTCCTACACACCTCATTGAAATACATGAGAAAAATATTGTTCCCAAAGATGGAACATCTATTACAAATTTCAAAATTCTACCAAAAAAATGGCTATGACTATGGTGATTGCGATCGTGTTATATTGATACTTGAATCAAGTGTCATCAAGACAATGTTTCCAACCTATAAAGAACAAAATTTCATAGTAGACACACCAATCAGGCAATTTTCAGTTAATACATGCATGTATCCAATTGGAACTATTGGAGTTGTTGTCACCCTCACTAGGAAAGTTGGATCGTGGTATGGTTTGCATATAAAAGATGAAAACACAGAGGATGAAAAAGCAACAATATGATTTTCCATTGTCAATTGTTTATTTTTTATATGTTGATATATCTTAGGTGAAGCTATATTACAACTGCAATATTTTATGTATCAACTGCAACTGTTTGAGACATATGGACATTTCTTCGCTTCAATGGAACAACAATTGCAAACATGGAAATTTCCAATTTTTATATTTAAAAATATAACCAAGATGAGAGATGTAAAAGAAAAGTTTCCCCACATAACACAATCGAAATTTCTAACATAACTCACAACAAAAACAATCAAAGATATGAAAAAACTAACTGGGTCGACAAACATTGTAAGTATAGATTAACAACTCTATATACAAATATCGTGTACAAGACTATTTGAAAACACACACACACACACAACCTAAATTATTAAGCTTTGTACTGTATAAATAGGTCAAAGGTACAATGATATTAGAAAATGCATATTCAACTCCTTTTGAACTTGTCCGTGTAATTTTCAACTCTCTTGCAGGTACATCTTCTTTGATAAAAAATTGCAATGTTTGACCATGTAATATGTAGTCATAGATGCCCTTTTTATATATAAACATTTCCTGAGTGTTTTTATACATACAATCAACAACAATAATGTGCAATGCACTGCCAATGAACCTATATTGCAGGAACTGCTTCATGGCTTGACCGAATTGCAATATGAAATATATTTGCAAAAGAAACCCAAAACTATTTATATGCTACATGATTTTTGAATACATGGAAAATTTACATTAAACAAAGACAATGTTGTACTTCATTTGGGATAGAGATTGAACAAAGACAATGTCATCGTGTATGTGTTATAAGTTATATCTATTGCTTTTCAATTTATTTGTACAAATACTGTAACTATAATCTAGTTATTATTTTTTATATTGACAAAAATGTTGATGTGTAATAACATATACATTCTATATACATATTGCATGTATAGTTATTGAATACCAGCAATAGAATGTGCATTGAGTCCAATGTGTTTATTGGAGACTGTTAGCATTGTAGTGTTGTTGTATTGCATTTTTTGCAATTCAATTATGTCAAAATTTTAATGGACATTGGACTAGATGTTTATATGTTATTGTTCATGTTACATTGCTACATTGATATATTGTTACTAGAGTTAGATTGCAATTGGAACAAGTTTTTCTATTTGATGCTTCCAGATTTGTCGTTGCTAAGCAATTTGTAACGCAACCTTGATATGTTTAGAAAATTTGATGTTGTTTGCAAATGCCATATGCAAATCTGCTGACAGTGTCAAAAATTGCTATTAGAAACAATTTTGCACTATCGTTGGATAAGAAATCACAACTACATTTGTTATGCTTTCAGATATTGATGTGCATCTGTATATTTCCCTACTTGTTTAAATAGAGTTTTTGACATTTGCATCTAGTACAAGTAAGAATAGAACATGTAATAAAGGTTTTGCATAAAAATGAACTTAGGCATTTTGATGCTTGTTTATCGATTATGGCCTGTCATGGAATGATCAATATAGTTTCTATTGATTTAATCAAGTTGGATTTACTAAATATTATTTCTTTTTCTATGGTGTCTATGATAAATGTATCATAAATAAACACTAACAATAATGTTCTAATTGGCCTATATAAAATCAAATGCAATCAAACTTCAATAAAAAGCACCATGTTTTATTGTTGCATTAAGTTAGATATTTCTCTTATTACGGAGCATATTGTGTACAACTGGATGCACAAAATTGCAAAGGACATGTTAATTGTTTGGCATATGTCCATACTCATATGGAATTTAAATAGAAAACAAAAAACATAGAGAATTGTATAGGTTTTGACTAAAATTTATATATGGTAGAAATTGTGCACAAGTTTGTTGCTTGAATTCGATGATTGCAAATTTGAAAAAAGTATACTAGTCTTAATTACCATTTTCCTTGGTTCTTTCTCAAGACAACATTTATGTTTCTAAATTATTTTTCCCATGGACTTCGGCCAATCGTTTTTTTCTACTATTCCAATGCACTGTAAATCGTTGAACTTGTAATAAGATAAGTGCCATAGTTGATTGTTTTTCCAGGTTACCTATTTCATCTTATTGCAAAGAAAAAAGTTAGCACAATGTCCCTCCCAGGATTTCAAAATAGAAAATTTATATTGCTATGCACAACTCCAGTAACTTGTATGCAATGACCAGTCTAATAGAACTAAAAATAGCTAGCAACTATAATAACTTCTCTTGCTCCGCATTAGGATGAATCCTAAATGTACATATATAGGTATTTAATTAAAATGAAACTTCCACTGAGTTCAGTGGATTGCAAATAGATTTCGCTTTTTAAGTATTTGAAGTATTAGGAGTGCAGGATTGTAGTGCAATGACTTGTTTGATTTCTCCGCATAGTTCTTGAAAAATAGAATAAATGTCTTATTTGCGGGGATACATGTATGTGTAATGCGGGAGGGATGAAGATATAGTTGTATGAAATGCATAAGTGCATGGGCATGCATATGCACATTTTGCGCAGAGAAGATGGAAATAGACCAGACTCTTTCAAGTGCTTGAGACATCTGTGCAGACTACACTAGTGTTGAACACATGAATATGCACACTGCAAAGTTATGGTCATTTTAAAATCCTACGTGAAACATGGAAAACTGCAAGTAAAAACACATCTAATTTGGAGATTTTTGAAAGAAAGGAATATTGTTGGTCATCATAACTCATGTACCCGTTACTGCAGTAGAAAATTCTAAATGAAAATCTTGTGTCAAATACTTCTATCAACCCAATATCTATTTAGAATTCCTTAGTCAAAATCCTTTTTACTTAGCCATTTTTTACATTGTGTGAAGCCCCTTGATGTGACCATATCTCTGCATTCCACCTACATATATCTTCCACACATCATCACTTTTCATCGGTCTATGCTCCACATAACCACTACTTGGTTCTAATTCTACTTTCAAGCCATGTGGGGATTATTTATACGAGAGATCTCACACTTTGTAACTTTGCATTTGCAATCGTTCCAGGCAAGTCTTTCTCGCAACACACCTAATTTGCATGATAAGGGAGTGATTTATTGCAAGTTTATTTGCTTGGATTTTCCATGAAACAGAGGTTATTCAGGAGTAGTTCCAAGTGAACGTCGATATTTCTTATGCCTTGTTAACCATTTCTATTTATCGTTCCCCATATTCTGTATCTAATTCGGGGGTGTAAAGGAAATTTTAGTAAATAGGCCTGTTGCAGTTTGGCATAAAGAATTTGGACCTCTATAATGTATCATTCATAAATTTCATATATAGAAAAGTCCATTGAAAAAAAGCACAAGTATAACAGATAAGAAAAGAAACCATAGATTTTGTTTGCATAACATATGTATCACATCTTCCAGCAACAATACTACTTCAGGGACAATTTGAAAAACATCCATAGGCAAAATCTCTTGCCAAATTTCAACTATATGACATAGACATCTACTTTGTCCAGAATGTTAAATGACAAACATTGTAGATCGATAACTAGTATTGAAACTACAAATATCTCCGATGGAATGCACGCCTATAGAAGACATGGCTAGTCGAGCACCGCCTATACAACTAATGCAAATGACTATACAATCATCAATAATCACTACATTGAAAATGTTTTTTGATAACGAAAAAATTTATGAAACATATTCCATTGCCAGAAGATATACAACATTTGCAAAAGCATGTAAGTTAGGAGAAAAAAGCATCTCGCATAATACCGAGATTTTTCACTTTCGCATTTGCAATCATTCGACACCATGTATTCTAATAAAAAATCTAATTTGCATGATAACCAAGTCATTTATGACTTCATATTTGTGAAAAAATAGAGGCTATTTAGCAACTGTACGAAGTAAATGTCTTAGATTCCTATGAGCGATCCAATGCCTTCTATTAATCATTTTCTATAGCAGTAACTAAGTCAGGTGTGAAAATGACATGTTAGTAAATATTCCCTATGCACTTGGCCTTTAAAGAAATTGGACCTCCATAATGTACTATTCATAACGTTCATGTATATCAAAGTGCATTTAAAGAAACACACGTATAACATATACAATATATAGAAGGTTGATGGACAAACTTGGTTGCTAAACTTAAAGAATATGACATGGAAATTATCTTCGTGGAAAAATTCAAAAGAAAAGGACTATAAATTGATGAATAGTGTTGAAACTATAGGCATCTTCCATGCAGACCATGTACTAACTCAAGTTGTAACCACATCCTAAAAATCTCGTCATAAAAAGCCTTTTTACTTAGCGATTTTATACCTTGTGTTGATTCTTTTGCTACTACATTATATCCACATATGGAACATGCATATGTTCCACAATTCACATATTCTACACATCCAATACTTTTGCATCACTAATTCTGACAATCCATGTAATTTTCACTAAAACCGAAACTTTTATGACAAATTGATTTGCTCCGACTTACAAAGAAAGCGCGACAATAATGAATAATGCAAAGTAAATGTCTCGCTATTATATGAGCTACTTAATGGTTTCTAATTATGATTATGCATCTTCCAAAATTAGTTCATATATGTGGAAAGGACATCCTATTAAATGCGCATCATGCATTTAGCTTTAAATAAAATGGACCTCGGTAATCTATTATTTCTAACCTTCAACTATTCCAGATCAATTTAAAAAACAATTGTATGAGGAATAGAAGGATAACCCAATGCTTTTGCGGTGATACTGTTAGTTCACTAGCCAGAGAGAACAATAATTTCCATTGGTCTACCTCCTACAAGTGGTTCTTAAACAAGAATGCTAAAGAAAAGAAAACAGACAAACTCTAGACCATAGGGCTTGTCAATTTTGGTTGTGTACCTGATGTTTTCGACTGAAAGGAACTAGTATCTTAGTGTGCTCGAAGGTTCGATTCTAGGACAAGAATGATTAAGGTCACATCAAAATGAAATAATCTAATGGTGCTTACTCCCAAGGTGTTCAACAAAATGCTTCATCTTCCTACTGCAAATAAACATTTTGAGGTTGGGGAAGAGGACACATTCTTAGAATCTTAGGCAAGCGGTGCCAATACTTTGAGAGAATTTCTACTACAGTATGCAAACATGTTGAATGACCTTTCAACAATTGACATAAATTTTCTACAAGATCCATACTGGGAATTTTCATGGCTTTTTGCACGTGTAGGTGGGAGATAGTCGACTTCACACATACCCAGGTCAACATTGTATGCATTGTACTTTACCTTATGGAGGGATGCCATATTTGACTAGGCACAAGTGATATTAGATGAACTTTGTTTTTAGTTGAACAATTACTTAAGCACAAAATGTTTTTGTATGCCCGCATATCTGGTGTTCGCAATTGTCTATTGCAATGTATTTGATAGTCTCCTTGTTAAAGTGAATGAAAATACACAAAATGAACTAGTCCGATTCTAGAACCCCGTGTTATCTAAATGTAAAGAATGATTCAATTTTTACATTGTTCAAGATGATTTTATTAGACAATTCAGACACATGTTGGTTGGGGAAGATCACATGAGAATAACTCAGGAGGCTGAGGAATTTCTAAATGGAAAGTGCATTTGCATTAAAGATGAAAACCATACATACATATGGATGTATGGTTTCCAATAAAATCCCCTTCTACTCCCTATGTTTGTTTGCGATAGATATTTTTTCATGGATGTTTTCCAACAGTATAGAACCTGGTGCATTACATTTGACAAGAAAAGAAAAAGATAGTTCATTACATTGTCTTTTCGAGTTAGTGACACAACAATCAGGAATTTGGCCCATTTGAAAGAATTCTAAAATAAACTTAGTGCATTTAATCTAAAAGAAGCACAATCTCTAAGCGGTTTTGACCCCTAGGGTCTAAATTCACAATACTTAAAATCCACAAGATACAATAATTTGTTCATGAGATTTGATGAGGAAACTAGTGACAATCCCTATGAAAAAAAGGTAAAGTGGATGCAGCGAGGACTTGACGATAGAAATAAGCTCAAATATGAAAAAACAAAGAAAAGCAAGACAAACGAGGAATAACAATACCAATGTCCAATCTTCCTCCAATACCTAGGCACATAAGAGATCCTCCTCCAGACAAAGAACACAACAACATAATATTAAACAAAGAAGAGAGTAATGATGTGTGTGTTGGAGGTGATGGTGGAGAGCAACCATGCCATGTCAATATTGAATTCACACATGCAGTATCACAACAAGAAAGTAAATGAACCCCAAACATATACAATTCCCAAGATTTAGGAAGCCTAGGAAGTCTAGGATATGTTGATGATATGCATATCGACAGTACAAAGCTACCCGACTGGGTAGCCCAAAGAATTGAAAAAATACAACAACTTACACAGGAGCTCGCAAGAGAATAACCGATGTTGTTTGAGTAGCACTCCTTGATGCTACACAATACTTGATACAACAAGCATGAAAGGAAACTACACATAAAGAAGGTCAGTCTCAAAACTAGAAAGGTGGTTCATAGATCAAGTGATGATGTGGATGTCTCAGGAGTTGGACCATCTGCCCTCATGAAACTACATCGTTGCACAATAGATGTAATTTTCTATTTGATTTCCAATCAAAAGTTACAGACAATTAGATTGAAGAAGAGAATAAGTGAGATTGAGGATGTGTTGACTCCCAAGCCACTCTTTACAAAGACATTGGCCATACTGCCAACAAAGAAGACTCTTCCAAGTACTTCTAGAACCTCAAAACCAATCAAAAAAGTTCTTCAATTGCTTAATGGAGTCAGAGGATATGTTGCTAAAAACATTAACAAAAGATTGTACATAATCAGATAGGCATGGGAGGCCAGTACCAGTATATGTAATCTTTCAAAAAGGATTACAATTTTTACTGAATATTTGCAAAGAGATTTGGAGAATTATCAAGCTGATTATCAAAATGAGTTAAATAATTTTGTAGCGGGAGTCACTAGTATGATTGACTATCAAAGAAACCAGAAAGGGCTACCCTAAAAAAAAAGAATAAATAAAATAAAGGCAAGTTGGGAAGCATGAATAAATGTGCTACAAGATGCAATGGATGCTTGCAAAAAAGATCAATGGAAGAAGAGGAGATGCTACTTTAAAAGAACTTGTTGTTGTTAAAGAAATGAAGGGCCCACATTTTTTTAGGAATTCAACCATCATCACCAAAGAAGATCTTGATAGTGAGTTAGCCACAATGAAAACCTCATTGGCTAATGACTTCGATAGTCTTGGGGATTTCACTGATGAGGAATTGAAATGGTGGCTTAGAACATTTGTTAATGATAATGAAGACCACTTCTCAGTCATTGACCAAGTCCATCCCGAATGCAAAGAAGTGGAGGAGTATATTTTCTCTCTTCTAGTTAAATAAGAAATAACCATTGAGCTAATCAAAGACTTTATTTATGACTGGGTCAAGAACGCCTTGGAAAATATTGTCAACCTAGAATAACCACCAGAGACAGTTCAACAACAGTATGAAGAAAAAACTCCTATAAATTCATATGCATACCTACAACAAAAAAACTAGAACAACATAACACTTCCTTCTTAGTAAGTAGTCAAGAAAGCATTACATATGTTTTTTCTCTTTTTCTCTTTCATCACTTGGTAATGCCCCAAAATTGCTTGTTCTATGTTTTTTCAAAACCTAACACCCATTTCTAACTATATTTCTTTCTTTGTTCCAGGTATTTATCCTATTTTATGGTTCGCGGGAGCCCCAATCCCAGTCCATTTGCACAAACAATTTCACCTTTTATAGACCTTATTTAAAAGGAAATTGTATATTTTTTTAGCTTTCCGAAGAACTGTTTTGTCATTTACAGATATTATTGAAAATACAATTGTATATTTTTTGACCTTCCCAACGTATTGTTTTGGCATACATAGCTGCTGATTTATTAGACTTTTACTTTTAGAGAGAATTTCCAAGCCCGTGTTCACTCTCTATCTTTTTTCAATGAAATATCATGTTCTATGCATATGTAGCCAATGAATTTCATTCCACCAAATGATGTTTTGACCTCTATGCTATGATTATTATATTTGGTATCATATTGTAAAAACTCAATAAAATAGTGCCTATTCCTTTGTCAGACCTTTCTTTCCTTGTTTTTGTTAACTTAATCAACGTGATCCATTATTAGGTATTGTTTTAATTACGAACACGATCAGAATTTATGGTTCTAGATTTGATTTTTTTAAGTTCAAAGTATTTATCATTTTTCAATGAAATATCATGTTCTGTGCATACATATCCATTGACTTTTATTCCACAAAATGATATTTATGTGTCTAAGCTATGATTAGCCAATTATGTATCATATTGTAAAAACTAAATAACATAGTTCCAGGTCCTTTCTCATGCCTTTCTTTCCTTGTCTATGCTTACTTAACCAAGTTGCTCCATTATCAAGTTTTGTTTTAATTATGATCATGATCAGAATTTATGGTTCTGGATTTAATTGATTTAAGTTCAAATTTTCAGAATTGCTCTGCTTTTGGACTATCCATCTATTTAGTTGTCTTCAGATGTTATTCTCTGAGATTTGGTTAAAGAAGCAGGTGTAATGGTAACCAGTTTGTGATATCCTATTATCGATTTAAATGTTGTGCATAAGGAACCTCTGTTGTTCGGGGAAGTCTACCCTATTTTCTTTTCACAAAACCTAAGTTGCACACACTTTAAATTGTTTCCCTCACATCCTAACATCCACACAATTTACATTGGTCTCTCCACAGCTTCACTTCGATACATGTTCCATTGCTTTTTCTACTTCTTTACCTTCAAATACTTCCTTTTTCTAAGTTCTATGCCAGATGTTTTTAGTTGTTTTTTATAATAAACATTGTTACTTGAAATAAATTTAACTCTACAATATTTTCTAGGTTAAACATATGCACAAAAGAATTTTGTTCACATTATATACCTATTTTTTATAATAAACATTTTCACTTAAAATAAATACAAGTATCGAGAATTAGTGTTGGAAACTTAGACAATGAGATTGTCATAAATCAGTCAGTTATCAGGAAAATTACATCGTTGGTCATAATTCATGCTATGTAACTATTGAAATATGAAGTTGCAAAGTGCGGGAATGCAAGAGGATGGGTGATATGAATCATCGACACACGGGTTCAAATTCGATTATGTTGGTTGTGAGGTGCATATGCTTCTGCGGACGATATGTGTGTGTCGAATATATATCTCTGTAGAACAATTTAACTCTGATGATATGTGTGTGCCAAAGATATAACACTTCACTTATTTACTAAGTTTTCTTCGACATTGAACAATTTACCTTTTTTCCTATTTTTTACAAATTTTTATGCAAAATATTTTCGTTACAAAGACTTCAAAATGTTTAAAAATGAAATTGCCATAAATGAGTCGATTATCAAGAAAATTACATTGCTAGTCAGAATCCGTGTGATGGAACTATTGGAATTGTGGAGTTGCGAAATGCGGGAGTATGTGAGGATGACTGTTATGAATTATCTGCATAAGGGTTTGACTAGGGCTTGCCCGTGTGGAGGATATGCCTATGCAAATGAGTGGAATATATATTTTTGGGGACGATGTCTCTGTTTCCAACAAATATATGTGCGGTAGATATATATGTTTAACAATATTTTTTTAGTTAATCATATGCATAAAAGCATTTTTTGAACTATTAAAAGTGCGGAGTTGTGAAGTGTAGGAGTGTGGGAGGATGAGTGATATCAATTATCCACATAAGGCTTCAAATTATACTAAGTCTTGGCTATGCAGGGGATATTCATGTGCATATGTGCAGGGGATATGCCTTTCTTTCTACAATTCTAACGTGTGGATACTTTGCATTGGTTCTTGCCGATCCTAATCTCCAAACACTTTACATTGTTTCCCACATATGCTAACCTCCCCATTGAACATTTCAGTTATTTACATTGCTTCTTGCATATTCCAACCTTTGCATTCAACAATTCACTTATTAATTTACTATTTTTTATGCCACATTGAATATTTCACCTCTTTTCTTATTTTTAGAAAGTTTTATGCAAAAAATTTTCACTGCAAAAACTTTACATTGCTTCCCACATATTCTAGCCTCCCCATTCAACATTTCACTTATTTACTAATGCGAAGTGAGGATGTGTAGAGGATATTTCTGTACAGAGAAGAGTGCATAGTGCCTAGATATCATCATAGAAAAAAACCCCACATAACTTGAACGTACCATAAATGAGTTCATTATCATGCAAATTACATCACTTGTCAGAATCTATATTGAAGATATATTTGTAATGAATATATGTGTGAGTGCATGTGCGTGTGCGTGTGTGTGTGGAAATATCTTTTAAGTTGAGCATATGCATAGAATCATTTTGTTCACTTTATATACATATTTTTTAATATATGTATATACGTATAAGCATTGAGATATCTAAAAAGTTAAAAACTTTTGACTTAATGTTTCTTGGACCGATATTCAATGTAACATCAAGGCTATCTTATCTATTCTGCCAACAACTCAACCCTCTTTGCTTCCCAAAACCCTAACGTGCAGATACTTTGCATTGGTTGTTGCTCATTCTAGCCTCCAAATACTTTACATTGCTTTGTGCATATGCTAATGTCTCCATTGAACATTTCAGTTACTTGCATTGTTTCCCGCATATGCTAACCTCTCCATTGAACACTTCATTTATTTGCTAACTTTTACTCTACATTAAATACATTTGAACAAAGTTTCATGTTAAATAGTTTCACTACAAATACTTTGCATTGCTTCCCACATATGCTAGTGTCCCCATTGAACATTTGTCTTATTTACTAAGTTTGATCCACATTGAAAACTAAATGTTGCTACTTGTTTCTACTTTATTCATATCATTGTCTTATTTTCATAAACGATAATATTGTTCTTCTTTATTATATGAATTATCCTTTGGAAAATATTTTTCATTGCCTATGCATCTATCTTAATTCACATTGTTCAACATATATTTTGCAACTACCTCGTTTGGGAATGCAGTGCCATGGAACCCTTGTTCGTCAAAATTTTATTTGATTGGTGTTGTACTATTTTCAAAAGAAACAACACAACTTATTTATAAGTGTCTAGTGCTTCAAACATGGAAATATGTATCAAATTAAAAAGCACTTTAAAAAAAAATAGAGAAAAAGTGTCGAAAAATAGACCATGGTTTTTAATGTAGTACCAAGTTTTTGAAAAACTTAATCATGGTTGGTGAAGAGAGGCTTCTGCATAGATTTTTTTACCAAGGAAAAGCTTAAAGTTAGAAATATATCATCATAAACATATACAAATTTGTAGAAAATAATTTTTAAGTATGTAGATTCATTTTCTATTTCTCAATAAATTTTATTCAATTTGTTTTACAATTTCCTTGTAATATTGTTTTTTTCCCCTACATATTTACAAAATCATACTCATTTTAACGAAATGGAATATTTAAGATGGCATTGAGTTATAGAAAGAAATAAAACTTATCTTCAATTTTGTAAAACTTAGCTTCGATGTTGCTTCTCTTAATTTTATTCGTTTAGGTGTTCTTCTCCCTTAATGTTATTTGTTTTTTCAAGGTTTATGTTAAGAACCAAATATCAAAATAGCATAAAAACCTCAGAATAAGTACTCCATGCCTTAACAAAGAGATAATTTCAGATAATAAGCCTCTTCGATAGGGAAACCTCTTTATACATCACATGAATTCACAAAACAAGATTATTCCAAATGAAAAGGTCTCCTTGGTATATATAGGAGACTAGGAGGTACAATTACAACTAATGGACCCAAGCCAACATAATAAAATAACAATACTAATGTAATATGCCCAAATTAAGAGGTAATGTGCCACGATTTGGGGCTTAACATGCCCCTCCCCTTAAGATAAGTGTTGTCCTCAATGCTTGAGTTGTTCTAGATGCTTCTATATAAAAGAATCATCTTCCCACACAAAATCTTCAGTAGGTAGTTTCTTCCACTTAATGAGATACTCTGAAATTGATCTATTCCTCAGTTAATGAATTCTTGTGTCAGTGATAGCTTTAGGATCCAATATGATTTTTCCTTCCTCGTCAAGTTCTAGCAATATAGTTTGAACTGGGATCTTGTGACCTATAACCCTCTTTAAGAATGAAACATGGAAAACTAGGTGTACTCACAAAGATGCAGGAAGCTCCAATTTGTATTCCATAGTACCAATATTTTGCAACACCTTATAAGGTCCATAATACTTCGAAGATAAATTATTATCCTTCTTATATTTCTTGAGGGGCATCCTTTTTTATGGTTGTAGTCTTAAAAATAACCAATTCCCTACTTCAAAACTTCTTTCACTACGATGTTGATTTGCTTGTTGTTTCATGCGATTATGTGCCATGGTAAGGTTGTCCTTTAAGAATAGGAGAATGTGTTGTTGATGCTCGATGTAATCTTCCACTGCTCGAACCTTAGATTTTTATTTTAGAGAAGAAGTGATGGATGGTGGGTGATATCCATAAAGCACCATAAATGGTGTCATTTTTGTTGCAGTATGAAAGGAAGTGTTATACCATCATTCTGCCAAGGGTGACCACTTGAACCATTGTGTTTGTTTATCATATACAAAGCAACGAAGTTAGCCTTCTCGACATTTGTTCACTATCTTTGTTTGTCCCTCAAATTGAGGATGATAAGATGAGATATGAGCCAATTGAGTACCCAAACAAGAAAATAATTGTGTCCAAAAAAGTCTAGTGAAGATGGGATCTCTGTCACTTACAATAATATTTGGGCTTCCATGTAGCTTTTGAACTGTCTCCATGAATGCGGTAGCAACTATAATGGATTTGAAAGGATGAGAGAGTGCACAAAAGTGTGCGTACTTGGTAATTCTATCAACAATCACCATGCTGACACTCTTTCCTTCAGAATTTGGTAACCTTGTGATGAAATTCATGGAATCTCCTCCTAGTGCTGACTTGGAATGGCTAATGGTGTTAAAATACCTGGGTCTTAATTGTTTCCACCTTATTTTGTTGGAAAACCAAACATTCTTCCACTAACCTTTGAACATCAATTTTAAGGCCATCCCAAAAAAATTCCCTCTTGACCCTATGATAGGTTTTCAAAAATACCAAGTGACCACCTACCAGATAAGTGTGCAATTCCAAAAGTACCTTTTGTTTGATTTGGGAATTCTTACATAAATATAAGACATATTTTTACCATAACGAATTATTTTTCCATGTAAATGTATCATATGCACTGGAATCCTACTACAACCTTTGAATGAGATTCCACACTTCTTCATCATTCTTCAATTCATCCCTTGCTTCTGTTATCCAATCAGGTTGGATGATAGAGATAGCACAAAGAAATTCCTCAACATCTTTATCATTTCTTGAGAGTGCATCTGTCAGAACATTTTTCTTCCCTTTTTTGTAGATGATTTCAAAGTCATAACCCAACATCGAGATCACCCATTTTTGTTTCTCTTCTAAAGATAGTCTTTGTGCCAAGAAGTATTTAAGACTGTCATGATTTGTTTTGACCTTGAAGTGCCTACCTATTAGGTAAGGGCACCATTTCTTCAATGCATGTGGTATTTCCATCATTTCCTTCTCATAAATGGGTTTGTGTAATTCCTTTTCCTTGAGTAGTTGACTTTCAAAAGCAAGGGGCCTTCCTTCTTGCATTAGAACAACACCAACGCCATTTCTAGAGGCATCACATTCCACAATAAAGGTTTTTGTGAAGTATGGTGTAGTCAAGACATGAGTTTTGCACATCATCTCTTTAAGTTGTTCAAAATCTTGAGTTTCCTCTGGAGTCCATGAAAATGCATCCTTCTTAGTTAATGCAGTTAAAGGTGTTGCTATTCTTCCATAGTTCCGAACAAACTTGCGGTAGTAACCTATCAAACCCAAAAATCATCTAAGAGTATTCAATGTTTTGGAAATCATACAGTTCATCATGGCTTTAATATTGTTAGGTTCTACCTTGGCACCTTCATGAGATACAATATGATCCAAATACTCTACCTCATTCACCCCAAGGAAACATTTGGACAGTTTGGAATATATGTTTTTCTCCTTTAGTAGTTGTAGCACCCTATCAACATGTCAAACATGATATTCCCAACACTTTCTATAGATTAGTATATCATCAAAAAATACTAACACAAATTTTTGAAGGAAGGGCTTGAAAATGGAATTCATCAACCCTTAGAATGTGGAAGGTGCATTCGTAAGGCCAAAAGGCATGACCAAAAATTCATAATGGCCTTCATGATTTCTAAATGTTGTTTTTGGGATATATTCTTCTTTCATTCTAATTTGATGATACCCTAAATGGATATCCAACTTTGTGAAGTAGATTTCTCCATGTAGTTCATCTAACAATTCATCAATGACAGAAATGTGAAACTTGTCTTTAATGGTGATCTTGTCGAGCTCTCTATAATATAGACACATGCGCCATGAACCCTCTTTATTTAGTACCATTACCACCGGTGTAGAGTAAGAACTTTGGCTAGGTATAATAATGCCAACCTCTAACATTTCTTCAACCATACACTCAATTTCACTCTTTTGGGCATAAGGGTATATGTAAGGCCTGATTTTAGGAGGAACACTCCCAGGAATTAAGTGAATAGCATAATAATGATCTCGAGTGGGTGGAAGACCTATGGGAATATATTCAAATACTTTGGAATGCTTATCAATGATTCCTTGGAGATATAGGGGAATAGATGTCTTAGATGTTTGAACATATAGTGAGCATAGTTGTAAAATTACACCCTGATGCCCATTTTTAAATAATTTTGTCATGCCATTAGATCTTACCACCTTACTGGGTTTTCCTGTGATACCCCTTAACTCAAATTCATTTTATTCCAATGAAAATTTCATGAAAAGTTCTTGAAAATTAAAATCCACTATTCCCAATGATTGTAACCACTAGACCCCTAGTACGACATCAGCACCACCCATGGGTATATAAATCATTGGACTATTCATTACATATTCCCCCATAGTAATATTTATCTTATGGCATTTTCTTGAGCAATTGATAGTTCCTCCATTTACAATTATTACTTGAAAATATGACATTGGATATATAAAGCAATTGACAGCTTTGGCTAATTTACAATGAATTAAATTATGAGTACTCCCATAATCAATTAGCACTATTACATTTTTTCTTTTTGATATATCCTTCGATCTTGAGGGTTTGAGGACTGCTAAATCCAACCAATGCATGACATGATATGGTGGGAGTCATCTCTTCAGAATAAATATCTTATACATATTCATCTTGAGATGGTTCTTGTACTTGTTCTTGTTCTTCTTCCCCTTCACAATCTATGTAGAATAATTTCTTCTCACCACACTTATGTCCCTTACTGTACTTGATGTCACAATTAAATAATACAACTTTTTCTTTTATTTCCTCCAATTGTTGAGGTGTCAACCTTGTAGGTTTTAGAAGAAGGAACATTATTCTCTCGATAGATGTTAGGCGTGGTCCTTCTAGTAGCCATATCCATATTTTTACTTTCAACATTTCTTGCTACCTTGAATGCATTCTCCAATGATTTGGGTTCCCAAAGGCAAACCTCATGTTGAATTCTATCCTTTAAAGTTATTATGAAGACAACAATCATGTTCTCATCTAGAATATCCATTACCTTTATATTCATTCTTTGGAAGTTCTCACAGTGCTCCGCAACTGAACCCTTTTGATTGAGATTTATCAATTGGTTGAAGAAGGTATTGCTCCTTGTATCCTCATAGTGCGCTATCATTTATTCCATGAAAATTGTCCAAGTTACAAGTGATTTGCGAGAACAAATCCATCGATACCACACAAATTGATTAGGTTCTAAATATAAGGATGAAATTCGTACCTTTTGTGTGTGAGGCACATCATGTAGATCAAAGAATTGCTCGATCTGGAGTATCCATGTGATTGGATCCTTGCCATCAAACTTCCTCATATCGATCTTAGGAAATTGGTTGTTCTTCAACCCAAAGCTAGAGTTTCTCTAGTCTTGATTCATCTTCATTATGTCCTCATCATGAATTTCATGGGATACATTGTCACATTTAGGTGGCCTCTCTATTTGCAACTTTTTCAACCCTTCCATGATATCCCCTTTTAATCCATCCATCTTAGTATCCATCATCACTTCCATCTTAGCTTCAGTTGAATCCATCATCCTTTGTAGTTCATCTTTTGTTACTTCCTTGTTTTGTAAATCATCCATTTCCTTGCAAATTTCTTCACCTTCGTTAAGAATCTAAGTAGGACTGTCTAAGGGCTTATTTGGTGTAGAAATTCCCTTTTTTGGTGGTGTGTTTTCCATGTATCACTGCACGGTAGGAATTCCTAATTAGTGTTATCACTGAAATTTCGTCCGCACATGGCGACAAGAACTCAGCATCATCAAACATGAATGAAGTCATTCATGGCACTGAATTAATTTCACATCATTGCAAAAGGGTCAAAAACTATACAAAGTAACCAAAAATTGAAGGGCACTTTACAAAAGATGGGTGTGCGTGCATACGCGCGGAACAGGAACGTACAATGCGCACATACGCACACGATGTGCGGTTGTTGGCGCAAAAATCCGCGCACCTGCTAAACGACGCATTTATGGAATTGGTCGGCCTCCCAACCACTTATGGATCAACTCCCAAGCCGATTTGACTCCCAAATCTAAGCTGAATCCGCATGGTATGCTGGTCAAAGACCTAATTAAGCCCTAAAGAGCCCCTTTTCACACCTCAAAGGAGTTACATAATCACCCAATGCTATGCTATAAAAAGCCATGAAGAAACATCATTTTCTCAAGGAATTTCATGTAATGTTATGTTGCTTAGATTGTTTTAAGGACTCATTCCTTGACAATAACACATTAGCACCATTTCATTGAGCCATTCACCTCTCCATTGAGTGAATGTGCTTGGAGTTCTTTCACCGTCATTCTCATTTTCTCATTGTAAGGAGAGCAAGTTTGTGAGGACACAAGAGCCTTCCTTTGGAGGAAGAAGGGACTCATAGTCCCCTTTCTTCATTGTGCTTTGATTTCATCAATTGATCAACCTAAAAATATTGGTGATATTGGTCTTTTTGTGTTTGTTATTTCTTTATCCATATGCTCATAGTTTTAGTTTGTTTTAATTTAATTCTTGCTTATAGTTTTGTTGTTCTTTTCCTAACCCTTTCCTCTACAGCTGTCATGCTCAGCAAGACCCAACTGGGCATGTAAGCACCCTTTATTTGCTCACCAAGTGACGAATTGGGTGCAAATAGATTGGTGACCATATTGGGGACTTGGTATCAATTCCTTCCTCATTTGGGTTTATTTTGCTTTCCTTTTGCTTTCATTAACTTGCAGGTGCACAAACCGACCTCTGTCGACCTGCTAACCAGTCAATTCAAGGGAGAATTGAGAGAAATCCATCTGGATTTCCTCTCTCGGCCGTTTGCCACGGGCGTGCGGGTTTTTCACCCCATAGACGTGCATCGGGTGCACATGCGCCTTTACCGCGATCTGTCTCTGCGCGCATGCACTTTTTCTCTTGATTCTGTACGGGCATCAGCGCTCTGTGCGCGCCTGTCTACACTAGGGGCCGCGCATTTTGCACAAAATTTTACATTGTAAGGCCTTGGGATGTGGGGAAAGTCATTTTCCTTCTTAAGAATGATGTTATGCATGCTCTAAATACTGCACCACTTAGACCCCTCAACTTATAAAGGGGATAGTCAAACAAACATAGGC
>ML781028.1:58989-81305 GCA_009831015.1 Picea engelmannii | reverse complement strand
CCTCCCAAGGTCATCCGCTCACTCGCTCTCCTTTACACGGAAGCGAGGGACCCACTTCCTCTCAAGGAGGGAGCACCAACCCACCTAGTCCCCATCAAGGGTCAGGTTCACAACACAATATGGCTGGAGCTAACCCTCCCCCACCACTACAGATGCCATACTTGGCTTCTCTCAACATACCGGATCTCACCAAGCTCACCAATGATCCTATATTGCATGATGCCACATGGCCTGCAATGCCAACCAAACTTCCTTCAGACATACCAAAGTTTGAAGGAAAAGCAGGGGATGACCCCACCAACCATGTCATGACCTTTCATTTATGGTGTTCTTCTAATAGCATCATGGATGATTCCATCAGACTGCGATTATTTCAACGCACACTTACTAGCCCATCAGCCAAATGGTATGTCGAAGAAAAATCAGGGTCACATACGACCTTTGAGTCATTAGCCAAAGAATTTTTGACCTTCTTCCAATTACCCATCCGACATGACAATGGTCTAGAACTACTGTCTAACTTCAAATAGACCTCAACCACCCACATCGCTGACCACATTCATGAGTGGCGTAGGCGACGTAGTTTGTGTAAAGCAGAAACCACCAAGCAACAGTGCCTTGACTGGTTTCTTAGATCACTTGTCTCTCTACTTGGTAAGGACGTCGCTTCCACCTTCCCTCAATCTGAAGAGGAAGCCATTAGTAAGGCCCAACAATATGACCTTATCTATGCACAGTCAGGGTACTTATACACAGTACTTCCTGATCTTCCAAAACCTGTACCATTTGGCCAAGACAAACCTGGGATGTCTCACTCAGCAGACAGATTAATAGGTGCCACCACACACCATAGTCCACAACCCCAAATACCACCGATGTATGGAACACCTCAATACCCGCCGGCATATGGGGGCACTCCTTATTACCCCCCACCCCCTTATCAACATCCATACCCTATTTCTATACCTCCACCCATCAGTGGACCACCACCGACACCTCCCATACATCCACCTATTCCTCCAAATAGTGGTACTCCCTCAACATCAGCTTATAGTACTAGTGAAAGAACTATGCCTTCTTATGTACCTTATGGATCGGTACCACCACAAAATCCATACTTCCCATTTCCTGGTCCTCCACAACCCATGGCTCCCCCACATCCACATGTAGGGGTAAATTTTGTTCAACCTTCTGCTGCTCAACAATACCAGAATTTTGAACAATTAAATACAGCTAACCCAACTCATCCATCAAACAATACCAAGAAGAAAGGACGGAACAAGAATAAAAACAACCCTGGTCAAGGTGGGAATCAACCCCCACAGCACCAACCCACTGGGGGTAACCAGAACCAAGGGAACCAAAACCCCCAAGGGGGCAATAACAACAAACGCCAAGGGAGAAATAATGTTAAAACCATCCACCCTTGTGCTCTTTGTGGTGAGTTTGGTCATTACACTCACCATTGTCCCCAAATCGCTGATTTCAAAAGGTTGAAAGACTCGGGTAGTCTTCCCCATACCCCTGCACAAACTGCCCCTCAGCAGGCACCACAACAGTATGTGCAACAACCCCCTCCCGCCGTGCTACAAAATCCCATCCCATCAAGGTGTGATAAACACCCAATAGGATGCACACCATCCCCCACCTCAGGTGGGACAATACCACAACCCTAACACTCCAGTAGAGCGTACAATTCTCCTCACCAGTGAGGAAGAAATCCTTCTGCAAACACGGAATCGTCAGTATCAGACACCAACTGAGTCTACTCCTATCTCTCCATAGACAAACCCTACACTGACGGGACCCCCATTGGTGATCCCTCACCCTTCCGCCAAACCACCATTACGCATCCCTCGTATCCCCTTGCGCAGGAATGTGCACAACCCACAGGCTAGGGCAGCTCATAATTATAGTTTGGTAGATGACTTAGCACAATCCCCAGCTGCCATGTCAGCCTTGGAAGTCCTCCAGACTTGCCCTACACAATGGAAGTCTCTGCTTTCCACCTTGGGGGCAGTTGACCCTGCAGATACTTGACTCATCACCTTTGATCTTGACAATAGCGAACCTCGCCTTCCCGCCTTGGTCGCTATTCAACTACTAGTAAAAATATGGAACATCACAGTTCATCGGTGTATCATCGATGAAGGTGCATCTACATGCATCATGTCCAAAACAGTATGGCAGAAACTTGGTTCCCAGGAACCCATCCCCTCTGCCATCACATTATGAGCTTATGACGGATGACCATCATCTCCCGAAGGGCTCTTCCAAAATGTCCCCGTAGAACTCGGAGGAAAAACTATTCTCATTGACATCGAAGTTATCAACGCTCTGCTCAATTACAATATCTTGTTTGGACGTAGCTACATGTATGCTATGAAGGCAGTGGCATCATCCGTCTTTCGGACAATCATGTTCCCCCACAACGGAAAGATTGTAACCATCGACCAAGTCTCACATTATGAGCCGAACCCATCTGCCAACCTCAATAACATTCTTCCTCTCATCCACACCAACAAAGACGCATATCCACTCGTCGAGATAAGTCCTGGGATTTTTAAAGATCCATCCTTGTTAGGGACGTACCATTGAGCACCACCACTCCTTCCCCCTAATTAAGTATGCGTCGTCTCATCTAACGGAACTCACACAGAGGATGCTCTTCCTCCTCAGGAGGCTTCCATCATTCCTGACGTCTCAATAGTCGCAGAACCCCTCTAGCCAGAGCCTCCTGCGCACTCGTCGACCTCAACAGTCCATGAATCCACATCCCCTCAAGGGAATAATTCTGTTTTGGAGACACTTCCCCAACTCCTCACTCAAATTCCATTCTTTTACCCCCCACCCGGTATTGAAGCCTTTCAGGTAGCCGCAACGCTCACCCTACCTAATATGGGGTTAGAAATCCTAGTTTGGTATTTACATCCACTATAGATGGTCCCTCGACCATCCCTTCCCCCACAGGATGGACTTCCCATGACAATTCTCATCCTTACCCCCACTACCCCCATACTCACAACCCCCCCTGCTACAGCTGGGGGCAGAAGGAAGAAGAAGGAGCCCACCGCTCCACTTCCTCCATGCATTCCACCACCTTGCGCACTCTGTGAGAAAGAGGGCCACCAAACTAATAATTGCCCATCACTACCTGAATTACAGAATTTGATTCCCCCCAATCCAGCTCCACCAACACCCGTCACTACTGCAAGTACTACTACCACCAACCCTTCCAGTAGTAAAGGGTTGAGGACCAAGTACGCTTGTGCTAAATGCTCGAAGTATGGCCATTACACTCATCATTGCCCAGCACTGCCACGCTTTCGGCAGACGTTAGCGGTTGTACGCCAGAACTTCCAGAACAACCCACACCCTGCTACGTCCTCGTCCAACATCACTGACATTCGTTATGTCACCACTTCCGTCAATGAACGTTCGAGATGCCCTTGCTCTCTTTGCGATTCATTGGCTCATTTTACATACCAGTGTCCTATGATCCTTGCATATAGGCAACATCAATTAGCCCTGCACCCTCGACGCACAGAGGCAATAATTGACACTACTTCGTCACTCGAGGATCTTCATGTCATTTCTCCGGAGCCCGAGGCACTCCCAACACTTCCATGGTTCTTGAATGACATCTCTGAGGATTCACCCCGCAATCCCCCCAACTCTCCGGTTAGTCCCTCTATGGACACTCTCCACCCAACCACCACGGGTACTCCTCAGTACTTCAACATATGGTTCATGTCGAGTGAACCCTCACCATCTATTCGCACCACCCCCCTTGCTTCTCCAGCAGGGGGCACTCACACTAGCACTGAGATCACTCCTCACGACCCCTTGTATTCCCATCATTTCCAAAACGACGAGGAAATACTGGAAGAGATACACTGCCCAGACTCCCCCTGGGACGCACTACATCATCGTGCACACTTCCTTCCACAAGAAGCCCTCATGCCTCCTAATCAAAACCCCGTGTATGCAGTCGAAACCAAATATTTTCTCCCATCTGGGCCGATCGATTGGTTCAACAATCCTATTCCTGGCCCTGACGCTTTTGAAGAAGGCAACATGGCCAACATTTCCCCCACCATCAAAATCAACATTTCCATTAAAAATGGTGTCGTCGAAGAAATCATCATCGGAGCTGCTTGCACTCCTCAAGAAATCGCCGCATATAAATCCCTCTTCCAGGAATATAGAGATATATTCGCCTGGTCATACACAGAGATGCCTGGCCTCGACCCATCTATTATCGAGCATCGCATCAACACCTGGCCTGAAATCACACGAGTTCGCCAGAAACAACGACCGCTACACCCATCCAAGGCCGCGGCTATCAAAGCCGAAATCGACAAATTACGTACGGTCGGATTTATCTACCCCATCGCTTACACTTTGTGGGTTTCCAACCCTATACCCGTCGACAAAAAACAGGGCACGATCCGCGTTTGCATAGACTTTCGCGATCTCAATAGCGCATGTCCAAAAGACAACTTTCCAACGCCTTTCATCGATCAAATTATCGACGACTGCGCCGGCCACGAGGCTCTCTCCTTTATGGACGGATTCTCTGGCTATAACCAAATTCAAATTCACCCAGCCGATCAATATAAAACCGCATTCATTACCCCATGGGGTACTTTTGCATATCGTGTTATGCCTTTTGGCCTAAAAAACGTCGGCGCAACCTTCCAGCGGGCCATGACATACATATTTCACGATCTGGTTGAAATCATCCTTGCCTACTTGGACGACCTCACAGCTCACTCCAAGAAACGCACCCAACATCTCGATGATTTACGAATCATCTTTCAACGGTGTCGCCAATATAACATCCGCTTGAACCCTCTCAAGTGCATGTTTTGCGTCACCGCCGGGCGACTCCTCGGTTTTATCATTTCCCAAAGCGGTATTATTGTGGACCCCCTCAAAGTCAAAGCTATCACCGAAATTCCACCTCCCCGGAATTTACAGCAACTTCAGAGTCTTCAGGGCAAAGCTAACTTTCTTCGACGCTTTGTCCCAGATTACGCCATACATGCACATGGTTTCCTTCACTTACTACGTCACGACATCCCTTTTCACTGGGACGACTATGCTCAACAGTCCTTTGACGATCTGAAAGCAACACTTTCAAATGCACCTTTGATTAGTGCACCTGACTACAATCGCGACTACATCCTCTACGTATCAGCATCAGCTGTATCAGTAGCCGGCGTCCTCGTCCATCTCGGAGATGACAATCGTGAACATGTCATTTACTATGTTAGTTAGAACCTCTCGGGACCACCCTTGAAGTACAAACACGAAGAGAAACTTGCTCTTTGCAGTTGTCCTTGCAGTCCAGAAACTGCGCCATTACATTCTGCTTCGCACCATGAAGGTCATCGCAGATTCCAACCCTATGCAATACTTGCTCAGCTGTCGACAAGTTAACGGAAAATTCGCTCGATGGATCATTATCCTCCAGGAATACGACCTCGAGTTCTCAACACCTAAGAGTAAGAAGGCCCTTGTTCTCTCCGAACTTGTCACAGCCCTTCCCTATGACATCACCAGTGCCCCCGTTAACACCGACTTTCCTGACGAACATCTCTTTTACATCGCTTCCGATGATCCTTGGTATGGCGACCTTCTCGTCTACCTACGAACTCAAAATTTCGGTAACCACCTATCACGAGATGATCGTCGGCGTATTCGCCATTAGGCCCCCCTCTATCTCCTCATCGGAGACATCCTATATCGGCGGGGCATCGACACCATTCTTCGTCGTTGCCTGACTATTGACGAGGCCGACAGAGTCTTAAACGACTGCCACAGCGGCGCATGTGGGGGCCATCTTTCGGGTATCTCCATGGCTCAGAAGATTATCCAAGCCGGTTACTTTTGGCCTACCTTGTTTCACGATTGCATTCACGCCGTGAAATGTTGTTAGCAATGTCATCTCTATGCCAACAAAGCCCGAGCTCCCCCCACTCTTCCTCACCCTGTCATTACTGCGGGCCCTTTTTGTAAATGGGGCATCGACTTTATGACTTGTAATCCCCCCTCCAGCAATGGTCACAAATACATTGTTGTCACCGTTGATTACTTCACCAAATGGGCCCTACAGTAGGTACAAATGAGGTGGCAATGTGGGCCCTACAGCTATATATAGGCCTTTTGCCAAACTTCCACTCACCATTCTGGGAGCCCACGGTGTCCATTTTTCAAACCGTCTTCAGCCACAGGATCAGCATCCCGCCACCTACATCATAGCTGTCCCTGGGTCACTTTTCACCCTGAGCACCCGGGGCGCCTTTTCTTCACGTCATGGTCAGGTACGCACGCGCATTGTCACATTTGTCAAATACATGCTCATATCTTTGATTCTATTCAGATATTGTTCACTTTGGGTATTTGGTTGTTATGTGCGTAGGTACTTGCTCATCGGTCATCAAAATCATCCCTTCAGGTATATATTCAGGACTGGCATGTAGTCTCTCCCGATGTATTGCATTTACATTTCCAGTCAAACCCGCTGATATTGACCTTTAGGATCTTCATTCCCGGCTCTGCAGTACCCACACCTCCATTTTGCATCTTCAGTACTGTAACCTGGTAGCATTCTCACCCACATGAGTTGTCCCATTCATATTACCTTTTGTCACTTTTGACACTCATGCTATTCTTCATTACCCTTTAGGGATGGGAGTCCCGATAGTCTTTTATCATGTTGTGAATCAGCCACATACTCCTTCTCTTCATTTTGCTAGCTTTCCCACACGGACTCCCAGATTATCTCTTTATGGTTATTTTTTTTACCTGCACCTCCGCAGGATCATGAACCCTCCATTTCATCCACAATCAATTTGCCCCTCTGCAAACCTACCTTCATTTCACCCACCTCATACAGAAACTCACCAATGGGGCCCCCACCCTTCATCAGTTTTCCAAGAAAATTCTGCCCTCCCTGGGGCACGCATTTTACACTGGGGCACCCGTTTATGTATTTGTACATTTTTCCCCAAAAATTATTCATTATTTATTGTACAAACGCCTTTATTTCCAGTCATTACATTTTCTTTTGTCGTCATCGTTGGCGACTTGCTTCCTTTTTTTGGCCACACGCAACCCATGTCACCCTTGGTTGGAGCATTATTTATCATCTACCCTTACCAGCATCGTCCATATCTTCAGAGTACTCCACAGGTCACTTACCTTCACCCTCTGAATGTGTTCACTTTGTCCCGCCTCTGGCACAACTCATCACCAGTCTTGTCGTCCCCCTGACACTCGACCTTGCTACACGGTTGTGGCCACTTTTTTATCTCATACATCCTCCAACCAAGGACAGTCTTGATTTTTCCCACTTCTTGACTTCGTCTATGTACCTATGCCACTTCCTCACCTCAGTAGATTATATGAAGCACTTCGCTTCTGGGAGTCGCGTTCCCCTTTTGTCGACAGCAACACACTTTTTCCAGAAGGGAGACAGTATCTTGATTCTCATTTTCCATTTAATGAGAGATCTCGGACGGCACAGGGTGAAACACCATTGCTCCCTGGTGTCGTTGGCCCCCATAACATTCGACGCCAATACTTTCTCATGTTACGGTGGGTCTTACTTTGCGACTATTGCAGTTATTTTTACCATTTGCCGAAGACCTCTGAACTTGGTAGGGCCATCAATGCTCGCATCATCGTCGTTGCTTCTTACCACGACCATTACCTATTATTCAGAGTATGTTCCTTTGCAGAATTGTCTTCTGCCTTTATTATCACCGCCCCCGAGGGCACTGCAGTCATCTACATCAAAGCTTCCATCATCATTTTTTAGAGTTACATCACACGAGCATGGGGCATGCCTGCCTCGTTTGTACACAGTTGTATATTTTCGGCACCTTATGGAAGGTCGGGTTCTACCGGTTCCTTTCTTCTCCAAAGGATTGCTCTACACGGTCTCACTATTTCTCTCTCTTACAACCACATTCTCAGTAGAAGAAACATTGATGGATTTCGGCTATACGTATGCTCCTAACCTCATCCACCAGGGGGCATCTGTTATCACTGAAATTTCGTCCGCACATGGCGATAAGAACTCAGCATCATCAAACAGGAATGAAGTCATTCATGGCACTGAATTAATTTCACAGCATTGCAAAAGGGTCAAAAACTATACAAAGTAACCAAAAATTGAAGGGTGCTTTACAGAAGATGGGTGCGCACGCATACGCGCGGAACATGAACATACAATGCGCGCATACACGCACGATGCACGGTTGTTGGCGCAAAAACCCGCGCACCTGCTAAACGACGCATTTATGGAATTGGTCGGCCTCCCAACCACTTATGGATCAACTCCCAAGCTGATTTGACTCCCAAATCTGAGCTGAATCCACATGGTAGGCTGGTCAAAGACCTAATTAATCCCTAAAGAGCCCCTTTTCACACCTCAAAGGAGTTACATAATCACCCAATGCTATGCTATAAAAAGCCATGAAGAAACATCATTTTCTCAAGGAATTTCGTGTAATGTTATGCTGCTTAGATTGTTTTAAGGACTCACTCCTTGACAATAACACATTAGCACCATTTCATTGAGCCATTCACCTCTCCATTGAGTGAAAGTGCTTGGATTTCTTTCACCATCATTCTCATTTTCTCATTGTAAGGAGAGCAAGTTTGTGAGGACACAAGAGCCTTCCTTTGGAGGAAGAAGGGACTCGTAGTCCCATTTCTTCATTGTGCTTTGATTTCATCAATTGATCAGCCTAAAAACATTGGTGATATTGGTCTTTTTGTGTTTTTTATTTCTTTATCCATATGCTCATAGTTTTAGTTTGTTTTAATTTAATTATTGCTTATAGTTTTGTTGTTCTTTTCCTAACCCTTTCCTCTACAGCTGTCATGCTCAGCAAGACCCAACTGGGCATGTAAGCACCCTTTATTTGCTCACCAAGTGACGAATTGGGTGCAAACAATTGGCTTAGGCAAAGGTCCTCACGGAAAAGGGAGTGTCAAGTGATATAACTCTATGATATATGTGTGGGGTCCAATAATAGTACCCAGCCCAATATCTCAGGGCACTAAATAAGGAGGCTTTACCATGCCATTAGCCATACTATCTGACTATCCAGGTACTAGAGAGTGATCTCCCCTAGTGTTGTTCTTGGTGTACTATAGAAATAAGACAACCAAATGGTTTAATCAGTTGGTCTCAGGGTTCTAGGGGTTCTCTCGATATACACCAGGTACGTGGGAGCTCAAATCCATAGTAGTTATTTCTAATGTGCAAATGTTCAAAAGGAGCCTTCCGATATACTCTAGGTACGTGAAAGAACCACACTGTCCCTAGGTTGTAGCACTGACAAGTAATGACAACTCCTACGTTTAGAGATGCCAGAATCTATTTGTACCTAAAAATACCTAATATTCTTCCAAATTTATGTGATACTCATTTTATCCCACTTTATTCCACTTTTTGAATCACCCCAATTGGATCTTCTAGTTAAAAGATATGCAAATTTCCAAAAAACAAATGCACCTTTTAAAACCCTGATTTGGAGATTGTTCTGCTAGCTGACCTTTCTTCTTGTGTAGCTATGAAATTTCGGCCCTTCAGAGTCTATAATTTCGGCCCAAGGTAACCTAATGTGTTTTCTTTCCAAACCCATAGGTTAGAACAATATTAGATTCTCCAAGTTAATTTTATGATAACTTTCCCAACATGTGATGATTTATTTCCTTTTCAGGAGAGCGAACTTGTACAGCCTGCAGCATGTCACTGTCTTCACTTAAGGAATTGAAATTTGAACCAGTAAAATTTAGGTCTATACCCTAACCAACGGAACATGTATCACTCAATTTGTAGGTATGTAGCTTTATCTATAACAGTTTTCTCAAGAACACTTGTTTTAGACTAAAATATGGACCAACCAAAAGCCCTAATTTCCTCATAGAATAAATTTCAGAGTAAAATGAATCAAGGGATGAAATTTTTACAAAAGATATTTCACTATTCCTCCTTCCTACTATAAAAATTTTAGAACTTGAAACAAAACCAAAAACAATGGGTGCGAAAATTCCAATAAGGCCTGTTTCAAACTAGTTTCCGGACTACTCAAAAACCCTAACTTGAGCAGAATGTATCACCAATCATATAACAAACCAAGATCTGAAATTTGGACCCACATTAGCTATATATTTCTCCTCTATTAAATATCCTGAAACCTTCCAGAAATAAAGTTGTAGTGAAAATTCCAAGAAGACTTGTTTTGAAGAAGCCAATCCCGAGGATTGTCTATCTTTGAAACCAATGTTAAGAACCAAATATCAAAATAGCATAAAAACCTAAAAATAAGTACTCCACACCTTAACAAAGAGAGAAATTCAGATAATAAGCCTCTTCGAGGGGGCAACGTCCTTATATATCACATGAATTCACCAAACAAGATGATTCCAAATGAAAAGGTCTCCTTGGTATATATAGGAGACTAGGAGGTACAATTACAATTAATGGACCCAAGACGACATAAATAAAATAAAAATACTAATGTAATATGCCCCAATTAAGGGGTAATGTGCCACAATTTAGGGCTTAAAATTTTAGGTTTTTCGTCACTTTGGATTTTTGTTAACCTCAATGATCATTTCCATGTAAACAAAGCAATTGGTAATTGGGACTTAGTCACTATCTAAGATTTTGTATTCCAAACCCTCTATGTTATGAGTTTTTCTTCAAAATAGAATATTGTGTCAGATAATGTTCATGGTACAAAAGTGGTAAAAAAAGGCATCGTATCTAAGTGGGCACACCTAAGTATAGAAACACTATGGAAATACCTTGGTTCTCTACTAGTGGTAGGTGCACCAATTTGTTTTTCCATTGTTGTTGCTCCTATGTGTATAGACTATGTTGGTGCAACACTGAGTGTATAGAGTATTGGAGCATCCATTTTTTTCCCAAGTTAAATGGATTATAATATTAATTTCTTTTCACTTTATGTATTCCACTTGCATAATCTCACTGTGAAATATGTAACCATGTGGTAGTTGTGTATTTTAACCTTGTACAATATTTACTGCAAACATATTTTCAGTAAAAGAACAGAAAAGATAAAATTACAAATTCAAACATTACACAAATATGTTTCCCCTGGAAATCCAAACCGAGAAAACCAACATATTCTATATTCATTCATAGTGATACATTGTTTACAATACAATATACATATAGGATCCATCGGCATCCAAAACCCTAACCCAATGACCTGGATTAGTCAACAACCCTAATTCCTTAACCGAAAATAGAAAACAATAGGAAAAAACCATGTGCCAAAAAACCTCTCAACAATGGACACAAAAATCAAGGCAACATGAAAAACGAGGAAAAAATGCGACATGTTTCTCGAGGAAAAAAAAATTCTCGGGGGCACTTCCCTCGAACCCCCATGTGGTGGGCTTTCACCCCCCATTAAACCCCCCTCGTGAAAAGAATATAACACATACCCAACATTCTCCCACTTGTTGTTTTCTTTGCATACAGAGGTTACAGGGTTAAGTAGTCAACAATCCAAGGCAACAATGCCCATGGATCCTCTACACCAAGAGAACTTCGCAGTGCTCACAGATTTTGTTAATGAATCTACAATATTCTCCAAAGTGTCCACCTTCATCAGAAATACATTATTTTCTTCAACCATGTCTCTCACAAAGTGATATCGAATATCAATATGCTTTGTCTTTAAATGATAAGTTGGGTTCTTTGCCAGAAAAAATTGCACTCTAACTATCAAAATCTATCCTTACAACTTGTTGTACCAATCCAATACATGAACACAATCTTTGTAACCATACTGCTTCCTTACTTTCATGAGTGATTTCCATGTATTCAGCTTCTGTAGTTGAAAGTGGCACTACAACCTGTCTTTTTCTCATCCAACTTATTGCTCCTCCAAACAGGTTAAATACATACCCACTTGTAGATCTCCTACGATCCAGATCTCTAGCCCAGTCTACATCTATAAGGACATGTATATCCAACACTCTGTTCAATCCCGATCTTCCTTGGTAACACAATCCATAGCTATCAGTGCCACACAAATACTTGAAAACCATTTTTACTTCTTTCCAATGCTCCTTCCCTGGTTTTGACATATACCTGCTCAAAACTACCACTACATGTGCAATGTTTGGTCTAGTACAAACCATTGCATACATAAAACTACCAACTTCACTCACATATGGAACACCAGACATGTCCTCCTCCTCTTCCTGTGTCTTGGGACACTGATCCGCAAATAACTTAACACCAACTAGAATAGGAACCTTGAACGGTTTGCAATCCTGCATATTAAACCTCTACAATATTGTCTCGACATATTTTCTCTGATTTAACCAGAGTTTCCTCTTTTCCAATCTCTTTTAATTTCCATTCCCAAAATGAAATTTGAAGCACTTAGATCCTTCATGTCAAATTTAGAGGAAAACTGAGTTTTCACATCCTGGATAATCTCCTTGTTGTTTCCTATTAGCAACATGCCATCCACATACAAGACCAAATAAATCAAATGATCACCAATTAATTTAAAATACACAAAATGATCCTCTTTGCTTCTTGTGCAGCCAAGTCCCAACATATAAGTATCTAATTTTTTATACCACATCCTTGGTGATTGTTTCAAACCATACAAAGACTTTTTCATCTTGCATACCAACTCCTTCTTTCCCTTCACAACAAATCCTTCTTGCTGATTCATATAGATTTCTTCTTCCAGATCCCCATGTAGGAATGTTTTCTTCACATCCATATGTTCTACTTCAAAATAAAATGCACCAGCAACAGATAACAAAAATACTATAGAGGTTAACTTGGCAACATGAGAAAAAATCTCACCAAAATCAATTCCCTTAACCCGGGAATAACCCTTTACTATTAATCGAGCTTTGTATTTCTCCACTTTTCCTTCTGCATTCAACTTATTTTTAAATACCCATTTGCTGCCAATGGTATTTCTTCAAGTCGACAACTCCACTAGATCTCAAGCCTCATTCTTATTCAAGGTTGTCATTTCTTTATCCATGGCCTTTTTCTAGATATTTCCATCCTTTAGATCCACTGCCTCCCTGACAATTCTAGGATCATCATCAGTAATAGAAAAAGAAAAATTTGAACATAAATAGGATGGAGTATACCTTTCCTATAGCCTTATTTCTCGAACCGATCTCCTCAATACTGGAGTATGAGGATCTTATTCTTCTTATTCATGTTCTTCTGTAGAGTCTGATTCATCATCCTATAAATCAAACTCTATTTTCTCTATTTCTTCCTTAATTAGTAGGAATTCATGTTTAACACCATCCTTCATTTCTCTAAATACCAAATCTCGGCTATACATGACCTTCTTAGTTTATGGGTTCCAAAGCTTATAAATTTTGAGACCATATTTATATACAATAAAGATAAACTTTTCATCCTTCTTATCTAGCTTACTCATGCTTTCCTTTGGAGCATGAACATATGCATCACATCCAAATACATTGAGATGTGTGAGAAAAGTTTTCTTGCCATTCGATACCTCTTGCGGAGTCTTGTCATCCAACACTGATGAGGGTGATCTATTGACCAGGTAACATGTGGTACCCACTGCCTCTACCCAGAATTATTTCCCCAACCCGACACCATTGAGCATGCACCTTGCTATTTCCATCAGCGTCATGTTCATCCTTTCTGCAAATTCATTCTTCTGAGGTGTATATGGAGTAGTCTTGTGCCTTTCTATACCACACTTCTTACAGAGTTCTTCAAATTCATTCCCACAGAACTCTCTTCCATTATTTGTCCTCAACCCCTTAATTTTTCTCTTTGTTTGATTCTCAACAAGAGCCTTGAACTCTTTAAACCTATCAAAGACTTCAGATTTCTCCCTGAGGAAATATATCCAAGTATTCCTCGAGAATTCATCTATAAATGAGACATATTACACAGATTTTCCCAATGATCCATTTACCCTTCATCGTCCATTTCGCTTACACAAATCAAATTTTTGGCCAAACCTGGGATGTGCAGAACACCAGGCAATGTTATAATCCTTCCACCTATGAGCCTCAACTTGAATTTTCCTTGTCCCATGATTCTGGTTGTCGAATAATCACGTAATAAAACATTACATCCATTATACCTTTCATATTCGCAGAACCACTCCCTGTGGGGAGTGATATGAAAGGATGAACCATAGTCAACCAACCATGCCTCATGATCTTCATGTGTTCTTGAAGAAGCCAAGTACACATCCCCTCCTTCTTCCTTGGAGGTATTTTCTTCTGTAGAAGGAGATTCTTGATATCCCTTATTTTTCTCAACTTTGGATCTACATTGCTTCTTATAGTGCCCTTCTTTTCCACATCTCCAACATACCTTTACAAATATTTCGAGAGATTTAGATCTACCCTTAGACTTAGATCTATTTATTTCCTGGGAACATCCTCTTGCAAATAATGTGTATGTGCTCTGGCCTTCCATATTCTTCCGTCTCATATCCTCCGACAACAAGGATGAGACCACTTCATCAAACTTCAAGGTAGTTGTATTACTACCTATGGCCACAACCATACTATCCCATGGGTCTAGTAAAGAACACAGTAAATTGATACATTTATCTTCATCTAAAATTTTAATCTCAATAGATACTAACTGACTTACCAAAGTATTGAAGGTGTTCAAATGCTCTGCCACCGAGTATCCATCTCTCATCCCCAAGTTATACAACTTCTTTCTCAGGAATAGTTTATTTAATAGGGACTTAGACTGATACAACTTTCCCAACTTATCCCATAAATCCTTAGTTCTAGATTCCTCTGACACATTCAGTAATACTGAATCTGAGAGACACATTAAGATTGTCCTCTTTTCCTTCTGATCCAACTTTTTCTAGTCATCTGTTGAAGTTCTTGTAGGTGCATTACCTGGATCTACCGTGATCCACTGATCTTTTTCCACCAACAAATATTCCATCTTAAGATTCCACAACTCAAAACTTTTCCCATTAAACTTCTCGATCTCCATTTTCAAATTGCTCACCATTTCTTTTCCCCTGAAAAATCAATACCATAGATCTCCCATTGTAACAAGGCTTATCAGAGTCCCGAGCCAAACCTTTGACCACAAAGGCATCCCCCTGAAGCCAACAAAGCTATGATACCAAATGTAAATTTTAACCTTGTACAATATTTACTACAAACATATTTTCTGTAAAAGAACATAAAATATACAATGACAAATTCAAAAATTACACAAAGATTTTTTCCTTGGAAACCAACATATTCTATATTCATTCATAGTGATACATTCTTTACAATACAATATACATATAGGATCCAACAATTGTTGGCATAGGGGTAGACCCAGGGTTCAACGCTCAAGAGCGCACCAAAAAATCCCTAACTACCGACCCTTTCGGCAACACCTGTGAAACAGATGAAGTCTCACCTGAGGTAGAGGCAGGGATGGTTGCAAGACTCAGGTGTTTGCAACCTTAGCTACGACACAGATATGTGATTATATCATTTATAGAGAACTTAGCATCGATCATTCATCAATATTCAATCCTTATTATACTTCGCAAACAACACAGAGCATCACGGTGTACACTCATATCTACAGTATTTCAGCACTTAACCATAGTAACCCAGATCAGATCTAGTAGATCAACACTAAGCATCCTCATACACATCAGATCTAACAATCATGTATATCTAATAATCACAGAGCATAAGTGGATATATCAAAGCACATATCATAAGAAAAGAAAAACACATTGAATCAAAGCATAGAGCATAACACACATATTTAAGTGGTTCACCCCCACCCTAGGGCTACATCCACAAGATCTTCTTCTTTATTATCGTCTTCAATGTGTTACAAGAACAAAGCCCCCAAAAACCTTCTTCGCATAGGACATAAGATCTACGCATCTCGCTAGATCCTTCTTCCTTGCGTTACAACACTTAGCTTTCTATAACAACCTCACAGTAACTTGCACTTAGCCTTGCAAGCCTTACACGGTTTGCACAAAGAACTTATTCAACATCACATAGATGCACTACCAATTGCATTAAGCAATCACATCTACTACTTCTTACATTGCCTATCCTTCTATTTATACATTACAAAAGTGGGCCTAAGCGTGGGTAAACCCACGGGTCGACATCCCTTTCCCATTACATTAACCCAAAACCCAAAGAGGACCCAAAAGGGGGCCTCGCTTCCGTAATTTCTGCTTCCCTTTGCACTTTGTCTTCGACAGGTTGTCGAAGTCCCAAAAACGGTCAAATATGACCATGTTTTCCTCAAAACTTGGTCAAGGGCCAACAATCCCCCAACACTCACCTGTGACTTGTCCCAAGTCACTCTGGTCTGATCAATTTTTCCTTGAATGCCTCGAGCTTGGCTTGAGCTTCTTCGACATGCTGCAGTGCAATAGCCTCTTGCTCAGTGAAATCCTAGATCACTACGTCAGTTACTGGTCCTTCCAGGCGTTGTTCCATGGTGATGACAACCTGTTCAAGCTCAGCTCCATGGCTTTAAACTTCAGTGAACAGTTGGCATGCCTTTTCTTGGATTGGTTGAAGTCATTGGGGGACTTCCATCGCTTTACTTTGTAGCGTGTGTACCTATTGTTGGGCAGTGTGTTGTTCTGGGAATATATTCATTCTTTTGACTGGGGTCAAGGCCTTCAACTACGCCTGTAGCATATCTACATGCTTCTTTGCTTCTTGGAGTTGTGCCTCCTATTAGCACTCGGTAAATTTCCTAGAGGTTGAAAAAGAAGAAATCTACAAAGGTAACTTTATCCAACCGCTTTTAAAACTGGGATCTAGCCCTTCCAGCTTCAGAGAGGGATCTCTCTATAGGATTTAGCTTTGTTTTTTAACTTTAGATATTAGGCTAGGTAAAGAAATAGGTAGGTTTTTGTTGTAAAAGTGTTTTTTGAATTGGTTGAGACAGTTTACACATCCAAGGGGCTATGGGGTCTGCGCTTACAAAAAAAATGAAATACAACCAGAAACGTAAAGAAAGACTTCCAAAGGGCGAGATAATATACTCACAGGATCTTTTAATAGATTAAATGATGGATAGAAGAAAAGATGAGAAAGATAAATTCAACTAAGAAGCAGTTAAGAATTCATTAATTGAAAACTCCAGAAGATTAACACTAAAACCTTTCTGAGTCAGAAACAGGGTATCTAAGATAAATCCTGCAACATTCGCTACTCTTAAAGATTAGTTTCAGAAAACAATATGATCATAAAGAAAGAATAACATTCAACTTAGAGAATAACATCACCAGTGAATACATGCAAGAATCCTGTAAAAGTGCCTCCTTTTCATTAATGGTAGATCTCTTCAAAAATGTTACAGTCTGATAGCGCTGGGGTGTGAGAATCAACAACCCCCAATACTTCAGAAAGTGAAGTATTTATAATTCAAATTACAAACGTTCCTGTCATAACTGATCAGGACGTGCTCATTTTTTTTTTAGTCTAACTAATTTAACTAATCAAAACTGCTTGGTGACTTGGTGCAACTGCACGTGGAAATTCTGGGGTAGGTCGTTGGTGAGGTTTCTGCGCAACCTCTTCTGACTGGACAGGTGACTGGACCAGGACAACTTATCTACTAATTGAGCAGATCACAGAGTTCCTCCCATCTGATGTGACTAGGCACCGTGACTTTGAGTAGTCTTCGATACACTTTGTCCATTTCTGTATATTTGGCGAATGTCGGCTTAGTGATGAATATGTGTCAAATCTCGTGTTGGATGCTGATGTCCACATGAAGAGCGTCCAGGAATGCTTTTCCAGTGATGCTCCATTGTATGACAACAAACTTGGAACTGTCCTTAGACACTTCAGACAGTCTCTTTTTGTAATCTGGGAGTGTCATTAGTTTATCATTAATAACCTTCAGACCGGGGAGACCCTTCTTCTGGAGAGCCTCGATCTTGTTGAAGAATTTTTGTACCCCTAGGTCCATGGTCTGAACCTTTTCTTCTAGTTGAAGCATTAATCCCCTTTTGGTCAAAACTCTCTTGACCTCAAGGATGGTCTATGTTCTATTTTCTATCTTCAGCTCTTCTAGCTCTTCTCTGGTCTTGGAGTTGAGGAATTTGATTATATCATTTTCCTGAGTTGGTCTATCTCCCAATTCTACTCTGATCTTTTCAATAGCCTGTTTACTCCTCTGGACCAACTCGTTCTGCTCAAACATGATTTGGATCATGGGCCAGATTTCATTCATGGACTTTGTGATATTTTTCCATACATTCTCTTTGACCTCAGCCAAAGTCTTCCCTGCCATTGTTTGCTTTTGGAGTTGTTGTAGCTCCTTCTTGAGCTGCTCAGTTACCTGCTTTTCTTTGGATAGACTAGTTTGGAAAGAATTTTTGAGTTCCTAGAGGTTCTCAACTTCCTTCTTCAACCTGTTGATTTCTGTCTCTTGCAGGTTCATCTTTTCCATGGATTTGGCGAGGTCGGTTGTTCCCTCCTGTGGTGTCACTGGTGTTGCATATGGAATTGTTGTTACTGCTATTGTGCTCAATCCTACAATTGGGATAGCACTCAATGGAATGCCTTCCATTGTCTTTATCTGCTCTTTCTCTTTCAATAATCTCTCCATCTCAGCTTCCATTTCTTTGAGCTGAGCATTTTGCTCCATGAGTAGCTTAAGCATTTCATCCTTCTCGCCTTCTTTTTCTGCTATCTCCTTCGCCTGTGAGTCTTCTGTAGGAGGAAGCTTCAGTTGTTTCCTCAAGGAGGAGATATATGCATTCTTCTTCTTTATCATCTCTTCTACGGCTTTGACGTTCGAGGGATCATAGCCAATCTTGAGGACCAGCTCCTCCAAAGTTTTAATTTTGTTATCTTTTGCGAAGGATGAAATCTTATCCAGCTTGAGTTGTGTCTGTGCGTTGTTGAGTGACACCTGCAATTTGGCTGCAGATGCAGAAGCATGCGCCAATGTGTGGAATACCATCTCCCCTATCTGCTTTTGTAGATCCATCTAATCTACTGGATGCATGTCCTTCGTCTGGAATTCGAAGGTGGCCCTCTTGTAATCTGTGATCACCTTGGGGTCTGGTACCTGTGCTTGAAGGAAGGCCATGTGCATCCTGCCTCTTTCTGTGTCAAACGCAGATAGCAGCCTACGCTGCGCAGTGAACGATTTTTTCCGAAACTGAGCATAAGTACTGCTGGTAAGGGTATGATTTCTTTTCTTAATCAGCTCGTACTTCTCGAAAATGCCCAACTTAAGCCCAGTTTTGCCTTGCTGAGTGTCCACTGGAGAATCTGTGGATTTCTTCGGTAATGATGGGGTGATGTCCTTAAAGATGCTTGAACCGAAGGATGGAATCACAGACTTGGTCACTGTGGTAAGTGGAGTCTCTTTTTCGTCTGTCTGGCCGGGGACTGAAACTGTCTTGGGCCTCTTCGTGTGCAACTGGAACTCTTCAGACGATACCTCCGTGACAGGCGGAGATGAATCTTGTCGAGGCCTTTTTTCCTTAGGGACCTGTGGCATGAAAGTTGGAAGTACAGTGGTCAGGGGAACCTGTTGTTCCACTTCGACCAAGGTGTCTGGCACCCACACTGTCTGATTTGCAAATTTTTTTATCTCAGGCTTGGACTCGTGAACATACGGGATGTTTTTATTTTTCACCCGCATTTCTGAAATGATCCTGTATGGATCATAGTGCCATGGGAAACTCATAAAGAATTTCATTTCTTTCAACATTATGTCATCTTCTTCCCTGGTGCCTCGGTTGTTGCAGATGAAGGAGCCAATCTGCCCCTTGATTCGAGGCTGTTGTTTCTTATTCAAAGATACGAAATGAATGTCATCTGAATTCATGATTTGCCTTATGTATTCTAAAGCAAAGATTCTTACCAGAACATACTTTGGCAGCTTGTAGGGTGCCAATTCGCACCCGAAAACTCTGATCTCGGTGTGGTTTTGATACAGGTACCAGTCCCCTGTCTTTGCGCTGTCTGAGAGATGTAGAATTCTCTGGACCTCGTCGTTTATTCGTGGCTCGGGCCTGCCACTTAACATGCTTACCACCGGGTGATAGAAAAGATCAATGAATGCCTTGAAGCTATACTCTATGGAGTTGTGCTTCAACAAATATGTCCACGCTGTGACTGGCTGAGGCCTTCCATCTGCGCCCATTTTCTACACAGAAAAACTGAATTTATCTGCTTGATAGAAAACAAACATGTAGGCCAATATAGACGAATATCTGAACATGCCTTCCGTGCCAAAATTCACGAACTGTTCGTGAATATTGTCGACCAAGAAGGTACTGAAATCAAACTATGTGGTGGGTTTTTCATCAGTCGAGAAAATGGATAGGAAACCCAGAATGGGCTCATCTACCCACTAGTCGGAATAATACCCTAACAGAGCACAAAGGGAGGAAATGACCTGGTTTCCCTTGGTGGAGAACATGGATGACGGGTAAGGTGGATTGGTGGAAGGGAATTGAGCGGAGGTGGGAAGGAATAGCTCGAATATTTGAGCTCTCTGGGGAAAGGTCATTTTCTGATACAACTCGGTAAGGATCTCTAGGTTGAAAGGAGAAACGGAATCGACATGGGGAATTTGCATCATTTGGTTAATGTCTTCGGGAGTGATGAAGAAAAGGACGTCTTCGGATGAGGAGACGACGACCCTCTGGTCAGGAATATAATGGGCTTGGCATTTGAGGGCGAATTCGAGAAAATGATGGATTTGGGAAAAAAGGTACAGGGGTAGATTGGACTCCCAGAGTCCAATCTCATGGCTCTGGTCCAGGAAAACCTCCCGGAGCCATGACTGGAGGTCAAAAAAATTGAAATCACACTTAGTATCAGCGATCAATCTGACTTTGTCGACCAATGGTATTTTGTCTAGGTCGACAGGAGGCGGGAGAAAAGGATTCTCCTCTCCTTCTGCTTGTCTTGGCTTTGGCGCCATCTCTGCAACAGTACCTGCAAATAACACGGAGTTAGTGGGGTCGATTGACTGTGGATGAAGGCGACGGGAATGCAATGGAGGATTAAGAGATAATCTGGTGCAATGTATGAATAGTGAATGAAGGGGGAATAACGATAGTTTTATTTAAAACTTGGGTCGGTCGGGCGTGGGAGACAGGTCAACAGGATAACGGGTATGTTATCCAGTAATAAATGGACAACGGGCCACTTGGGGGTGAGATGGCAGGTGACGGTGGCCAAATCATACGGACGGGTGACATGGCTGCCAGGGACTGGAGTTAAAAGTTGCAATAAGGGGCTGATCATGAGTGAAAAGGTAAGGGACTGACAGCAGGGACTGACAGCAGTTATGGGATGGGACACAACTCAGGAGCAAGTGGAACAAGTGCGAGATGACGTCCATGAGTGATGGGGGCTGTCAGATAGCAGATGGGGTATGGGACTTCAGGACCAATAAGATGATGCCACGTATGACCAGGGGCCCGCCATAGGAGAATAACAATTCCGGACTCTCCCCCTTTGGTTAAAAGCAGAACATCAGGGGGGGTCCGAAAACCATCTTAAACCGTTGATATGCGTGCCCGTTTCCTGGTCGCATATCTTAGCGTGCCTTTTATCTCTCATTTCGGACCCCCCCCCCCCTCCATTAAAGGCATAACGGACCGGGGGGTCCGGAATCAAATCTGAGCCTTTGATTTCAGTGCTCGTCTCTGGGCCGTCCAAATGTGCGCAATTTTTATTACCGATTTCGGACCCCCCCCGGTTAAAGGTAGAACGGTCGAGGGGGTCCGGAATGCTCTGGGCGCCGTAGATCTGGGCGCCACGATCTGGACCGTTGAAAAGTGCATGGAGCATAAATCAGGAGAGGAGAAATATGTGCTGGGAAAAACTTAGGATAATTGCTTCTTACGGGTTTTTTCCCAAAATTTTCACATAGACACCACCAAGGGACTTTGACCCAACTATTCTTAGGCATTTGAGACATGGTGTAACAGTTTCATCAAGCTGGTTTCATTGGGTTGAGACAAATGAAGCAACTAATCTACATGCTAACCTATCTTCCTAGGACAATTAACCCATATTAAATTGTTGGGTTAAGAAATTACTCTACCTAAGGGCTATCTGACCAGGATTAGACAGTCTGGTCGGATTTATTCACTAACCTTACCTAAGGGCTATCTGACCAGGATTAGACAGTCTGGTCAGATTTATTCACTAACCTATCAACATTAAATTTAAAAATAACTTGGCCATGCTTGAAAGGTATGGCCAAGTTACTATTATTGCATGGG
>ML781028.1:34411-57977 GCA_009831015.1 Picea engelmannii | reverse complement strand
AACTTATCGTGCCATGATTTCTTATTTTCCTGCAATGTTTTCTTGATGATATTTACCAAGGTTTTGTTTGAAGATTCTGCCAACCCATTCCCCTGAGGGTAATAGGCTGTGGAATTCCCCAAACCAATGTGATACCGGTTGCAGAAATCTATAAGTTTCTTTGAGCGAAAGGCAGCTGCATTGTCAGTGATAAGATTTCTAGGAAAACCAAAACGAGATAAAATATTATTTTCAAGAAATTTGATAATAACAGAGTCAGTGTCTTGCCTACTCGGTACTGCTTCAATCCATTTGGTAAAATAATCGGTGGCAGTGAGAATCCACCGATGTTGGCCTGATGATGGGGGATGTATTTCTCCAATGAAGTCGAGCCCCCATTGTTGGAAAGGGGCTTCAACTGAGATTGGTTTCAGAGGTAGAGGAAGGAGTTTCCTTTTTCCCTCAAACAGTTGACATTGATGACATGCAATTACTTTTTGATGCACATCTGCAAACAGGGTAGGCCAATAGAAACCAACTCTAAGTATTTTGTTGGCTGTGACTTTCCAGTTCAGATGGCCGCCACATTCACCTGCATGAAACTCTTGCAACACTTTATCAGCTTCATCTTTCAGTAAACAATTTAACAGGATTCCTGCAGGGTCTTTCCAATACAAATTGCCTTCTAGAATACAGAATTTCAAAGCTTTCAACTTTAAAAATCTAGCTTTAGTCTTAGTTAAACCAGGGGGAACTTGTAAAATTTGTAAAACGAATATAAGGTCTGCATACCATGGAGAGTTTAGAAATACCTCTCTAACGTTTGGAGTCGCCATCTTGCCCTGTTCATCTGCCACATCTAGAAAATTAATGTCAAGAGCTTGAAAGTTAGATTCAGCCATTAATTTAGCAAGGCCTTGACCTTTGATTATTTTAGTGGGATTAATCTCTATATCGTATTCTAAAATGACAGCAATCCATTTTCCCCTTCTTCCATCTGGATTGTCCTGTGTCAAAATATCCTTTACTACCGCGTTCAGAACATAAGCTATGGTGTGGGAATGGAGAATATAGACCCTGAAGTCCTTTATGGCTTTTACCAAAGCAAAAGCTTGCTTCTCCATGATATTATAGTTCAGGGCAGCATCTCTTAATGCTTTGCTGAAGAAAGCTATGGGTTGTTCATACCCTTCGCTGTTCTTTTACAACAACACCGCTGCTATAGTATGTTCAGATGCGAAAGAAAAGAGATAGAAATCTTTAGTAAAATCGGGACTGATCAAAACAGGAGCTTCTGTGAGTGCTTGTTTTACTTGTTCGAAGGATTGTTTGGACTCAGAGTCCCATTTTATTTTTACGTCCTTTTTAAGCATGTTTGTAATGTTTCTGAGGAGTTCAACCAGATTGGGAATGAATCTTCATAGAAAGTTAGTTTGCCTGATAAAAGACTGTAGTTATTTGAGGTTTCTTGGGTGTTCTAACTTTAGTATGGCCTCGATTCTGCTGGGGTCTATTTTGATTCCATATTTAAAGATGATGTGTCCTAGCAGTTTGCCTTCTTCTAACCCAAAAAGACACTTCTTAGGATTTAAAGAAATCCAAAACCTTCTACATTTCTCGAAAACTCGTCTAAGGTGTTGCAGGTGTTCATCATCAGATTTGGAAAACAAAGTCACATCATCTAAATAAATGACAATAAACTTACCCGATTCTTCCACGAAGGCAATATCCATTTCCCTCTGAAACGTGGCTCTTGTGTTCATCAGAACAAAAGGAATCTTCACATACATGAAAGCGCCCCATGGTGTGGTAAAAGCGGTTTTATCTTGATCATCCAGGTGAACTAGGACCTGGTTGTAGCCCAAGAAACCATCCAACAGAGATATCTGACTGGATCCGACCACCCTTTGTAGGAGGTGGTCCATTTTCAGCAATGGGTAATTATATTTTAGGGATACTTTGTTTAGATTTCAAAAATCTATACAGAGTCTGATTTCCCCGGTTTTCTTACGTGTAGGGACTAAATTAGAGACCCACTTGGGAAAGCGCAGCGGGACTATGATCTTGGCATCGTACATTTTCTTGATTTATTTTTCTATCAGAGGGAGTAACTTGGGATTTATTCTCCTAAGTTTCTGCCTAAACGGTTTTTGGTCTTCTTTTATGGGAATCCTGTGTTGTATGATGCTGGTATCATAGGCTTTCAAGTCTTCATATCCCCATGTAAAGACATCTAAATATTCTTTAAACAACTCAATGCATTTGAGTTTTTTCTCTGGGGGTAATGATTTAGATAGTTTGACCATCCTAGGTTTTTCTTCAATCCCTATATTACAATCTTCTACCTCTTGTCCATGGGCTTCTATTTTTGGTTTTTTAGCTACGTCGTTACAGTCAAACAGATCTTCTAAAGGAACAAGACCTCTAGGTAAAACATTGTTTTTCAACTGTAAAACATCGGCATCCATTTCGTCATCCCCTAACTCTCCTGAATCTACAGTATCTACTCCTAACTCTACAGTATTCACACTATCTATTTCAAAATCAGAATTATTTACATTTTCTTCTTTGTTTTCTAAATCTATATTTGTACATTCAAACTCGTTTTTACACTGCAGAAAATCCTCAATTTGATCGTCATTACCAAACACTTGCCAATACCTGATATTGTCAGGAACTATCGGTCTGCATTTCACCTCAACAGTATATGGGTGAGTGAGGCGGAAAGGAATCTTACAGGTGGCTGCTGGCGTAGCCAATCCGTTGGCCAGAATATTCTGTCCCCTCGGCATTACCTGCAAGTCGACTTCAGTAAAACACCTCAAGGCATCAAGAACGACATTCCTATAAGCTCTAAGACGAGGGTGTTTAGCAACGTACTCACCTTTGACTTGCTTGATTATCAATTCAGAATCACCTCTTACCATTATCTGCTTAGTACCAACTTTCTTCAAAAGCTTCAGGCCAAGCATCAAAGCTTCATACTCAGCAATATTGTTAGTACATTGAAAATTTAATTTGTAAGAGTGATTTTCTGAATACCTGTTTCTGTGATTATGCAGCCAGACTCCAGCTCCTGCTCCTTCTTTATTCACAGCACCATCAAAATCCATGCTCTAGAAATCAGCAGGTAACTCTTCAATTATCACATTCTTCATCATTGCTACCTCAATGCTTTCTGGGTCTTCATCTTGACTAGGTGTGTCTTCCATCAGCTGAGTATCTTGATCCTCCATATCACCATCATTGTACAAGATGAACGAATCTAAATCGGAATGTGTAGAGTAGAGGGGATAATTGTGCGGTTTGTCTTGGCTACTGACCATGTACTTCATCAGCGTTTCTCTGTATAACCTCCTCTGTTGCCCAAACACTGGTATAGTGGCGTAAGACATATCCAGCTGCAGGGTTCCTTTCAACTTAGCCCCCCAAGACCGGGATAGCAACATTCCATACTTTGGCGGGATATCTGCAACCACCACATCCATTACCATACTCTTCGCAGGGATCTGCAACAAAGTGATGCATAAGTCTTTGATCAAACCAATACATTTAACTTTGTTAGAGTCAAATGAGTGTAAATCCTTGTATGGTCTGGTGACCTCCAGTCCCAGCTTTTCCATTACTTCTTTAGGCATTAGATTGTGGGATGCACCCGAATCCAGCATAGAATTATGCAATATCAAGTCGTGTATGTTTAAACTGATGTAAAAAGGAGCAACCTCCCCAGTATCATCTCGACCATCTACTTCCGGTCCGAAAATAAGTTCGGGTCGATCATCAGTAAGGTTCACAGTGTCTGAATGACTGGAGGATCCAATGGTTAAGGCCTTCATGCCTATGTCAAGTTCAATGGCCAGTGCTTTAATCACCTGTGAATGATATCCATCTCTATTCATCAACTCTGTAAGTGGGATGGGAATTTTTATTTTTGCCGATTCCCCCTCAAGGCTAAAAGGTGTATGAGCTCTGCTTTGGCTTGTCAGTTCTGGTTTGCCACCATATTCTTCAGCTTAGAAGTACTCGGTGGATCAATAGGTGAAGCCTCGGGCTGTGATGGCCTTTTCAGAATGGTGATTTTTTTCTTCACGGGAGCATCGGCTTTATTCTTCTCAGGGATCTTTTCTGCAGCAATCTTCTCAGAAGACTTCTCAGCAGTACTCTTCTCAGTAATCTTCTCTACAGTTGGCTCAGAGGTCTTCTTGGTTTCAACTACCTTCTTTGTTTTAGTAGTCTTCTTTGGAGAACTCCCTTCTATCTTCTTACTCCGCAGATTGTACTGCTGGTGTACTTCCAGAATAGCATTTTCAAAGGCTTGTTGTTCTGCATCTTCGACCTCCTCACTTACCTTTTTTTGATTGAGCAGAAAGAGTTCCTGCTCTTCTTGGGTAAGGAAAATAGCCTCATTGTCGTGAGTGCCCATGAGATTGATATGGGTGTCCTCCAAGTCCTCAATAACTCCCTCCCCTTCATCAACATATTTTTCCTGTAGCGGAGGTCTGATCTGCTGAGCTGGACCCCTCTACTCTCTTTGATCCCTTGGGTCTCTCTGTCTGATTTGAGGTGGGTTTCTCCTGAAATTGGGGTTCCGAAATTGAGGAGCAGGTGTGTTGTCTCTTTGAGGGTTTCTGTCGGACACAGTCAGTCTTTCCATCATTAATTCCACTGCGTGGGTCAAAGAATCCAGTTTGGAATCTGAGGTCGAAGTGGAAGGTTCCTCTTTAATCATGACTCTCCTTTCTGACCTCTGTCGTTCTCTTTTTGCCAACAGATTGGCCTCCACACTAATAGCACTTTTCTGCATGTCTTCCAAGGTGGCGGAATTTCTTTCTCTTAACTGGTAAGACATGTCAGCATCAAATCCGTCGGGGAATTTAATTAATTCCAGACCCTGTGGGGGTTTGATTTCAGTTGGGATTGCATTGTACAGGTTGTTAAAATGGGTGCAATAGTCTTGAACCGTCTCGCCTTGATTTCTTCTTATATTCTCGTATTCTGACAAGATCTGGAGAGGGTTTTTCTTTACCTCCCATCTGTCAAGAAAACTTCTTTGGAACGCGACAAGGTCAGGGACTGAGGCGGCAGGTAAAGCTTTGAACCATTTTTTTACGTCACTTGTCAAACTTTGGGCGAACATTCTCATTTGAACGTCAGCCTCATCAACTTCTTACAAATCAAAATAATCGTTCATTTTGTAAACATGTTGTTGAGCGTTCAAAGGTCCCGTTGCATTGTACTATGGAAGTCTTGTTTGATAGTATTGGGGCATGGCATGTAACGGCGCAGCCAACACCAAAGGAGCATAACGCGCTGCCATGATGAATGGAGGAGGTGGAACGACAACTTGGATGGTTGGCGAGGTAGCGACTGAAGACGAGGACGAGGAGGGACTGGATAATACCGAGGGAGTGATTTGTGGTTTAGTCATGGGAGACAAAACTTTGGGGGTTCGGGGTTGCAACACAGTTGGGTCAAAGACGAGTCCAGTCAGAAAACTGTCAGACCATGTTCTAATCAGGCTTCACTGTGGAAAGGTATCAACATCAAGGTTTTGAGAGATAACTGATTTTCCTGAAAAGGAAGGAGCGACAGTCGAGGTCTTTCGCCTGAGAAAATGTTCGGGGTTATCTATCACTATCGTGGGTTCTGGGTCTGGATGATATCGAGTGTGAACTTTCTTGGAAGCCAGAACTCTTTTTGGTTTTTATATATGTATATATATATATATATATATATATTTTAATTTTATGAATCTGAAAATATATGTACACCGTTTGATCAACCTCTGAACATTACTTTCTTTTCAAATTTAAACGTTCTTTTTAGAGGAAAGAAAAAGTGAAATTAACAATTTTTAGTTCGTCCCCAGTATGGTCGCCATTATGTTAGCACTCGGTAAATTTCCTAGAGGTTGAAACAGAAGAAATCTACAAAGGTAACTTTATCCAACCGCTTTTAAAACTGGGATCTAGCCCTTCCAGCTTCAGAGAGGGATCTCTCTATAGGATTTAGCTTTGTTTTTTAACTTTAGATATTAGGCTAGGTAAAGAAATAGGTAGGTTTTTGTTGTAAAAGTGTTTTTTGAATTGGTTGAGACAGTTTACACATCCAAGGGGCTATGAAGTCTGTGCTTACAAAAAAAATGAAATACAACCAGAAACGTAAAGAAAGACTTCCAAAGGGCGAGATAATATACTCACCGGATCTTTTAATAGCTTAAATGATGGATAGAAGAAAAGATGAGAAAGATAAATTCAACTAAGAAGCAGTTAAGAATTCCTTAATTGAAAACACCAGAAGATTAACACTAAAACCTTTCTGAGTCAGAAACAGGGTATCTAAGATAAATCCTGCAACATTCACTACTCTTAAAGATTAGTTTCAGAAAAAAATATGATCACAAAGCAAGAATAACATTCAACTTAGAGAATAACATCACCAGTGAATACACGCAAGAATCCTGTAAAAGTGCCTCCTTTTCATTAATGGTAGATCTCTTCAAAAATGTTACAGTCTGATAGCGCTAGGGTGTGAGAATCAACAACCCCCAATACTTCGGAAAGTGAAGTATTTATAATTCAAATTACAAACGTTCCTTTCATAACTAATCAGGACGTGCTCATTCTATTTTTAGTCTAACTAATTTAACTAATCAAAACTGCTTGGTGACTTGGTGCAACTACACGCGGAAATTCTGGGGTAGGTTGTTGGTGAGGTTTCTGCGCAACCTCTTCTGACTGGACAGGTGACTGGACCAAGATAGCTCATTTGCTAATCGAGCAAATCGCAGAGTTCCTCCCATCTGATGTGACTAGGCACCGTGACTTTGAGTAGTCTCTAATACACTTCGTCCATTTCTGTATCTTTGGCGAATGTGGGCTTAGTGAGGAATATGTGTCGAATCTTGTGTTGGGTGCTGATGTCCAACTGAAGAGCGTCTAGGAATGCTTTGCCAGTGATGCTCCCTTGTATGCTAGCAAACTTGGAACTATCCTTAGACACTTTAGACAGTCTCTTTTTGTAATCTGGGAGTGTCATTAGTTTATCATTAATAACCTTCAGACCGGGGAGACCCTTCTTCTGGAGAGCCTCGATCTTGTTGAAAAATTTATGTACCCCTAGGTCCATGGTCTGAAACTTTTCTTCTAGTTGAAGCATTAATCCCCTTTTGGTCAAAACTCTCTTGACCTCAAGGATGGTCTATGTTCTATCTTCTATCTTCATCTCTTCTCTGGTCTTGGAGTTAAGGAATTTGATTATATCATTTGCCTGAGTTGGTCTATCTCCCAATTCTACTCTGATCTTTTCAATAGCCTGTTTACTCCTCTGGACCAACTCGTTCTGCTCAAACATGATTTGGATCATGGGCCAGATTTCATTCATGGACTTTGTGATATCTGTCCATACATTCTCTTTGACCTCAGCCAAAGTCTTCCCTACCATTGTTTTCTTTTGGAGCTGATGTAGCTCCTTCTTGAGCTGTTCAGTTACCTACTTTTCTTTGGATAGACTGGTTTGGAAAGAAATTTTGAGTTCCTGGAGGTTCTCAACTTCCTTCTTCAGCCTGTTGATTTCTGTCTCTTGCAGGTTCATCTTTTCCATGGATTTGGCTAGGTCGGTTGTTCCCTCCTGTGGTGTCACTGGTGTTGCAGATGGAATTGTTGTTACTGCTGTTGTGCTCAATCCTGCAATTGGGATAGCACTCAATGGAATGCCTTCCATTGGATTCATCTGCTCTTTCTCTTTCAATAATCTCTCCATCTCAGCTTCCATTTCTTTGAGCTGAGCATTTTGCTCCATGAGCAGCTTAAGCATTTCATCCTTCTCGCCTTCTTTTTCTACTATCTCCTTCGCCTGTGAGTCTTCTGTAGGACGAAGCTTCAGCTGTTTCCTCAAGGAGGCGATATTTGCATTCTTCTTCTTTATCATCTCTTCTATGGCTTTGACGTTCGAGGGATCATAGCCAATCTTGAGGACCAGCTCCTCCAAAGTTTTAATTCTGTTATCTTTTGCAAAGGATGAAATCTTCTCCAGCTTGAGTTGTGTCTGTGCGTTGTTGAGTGACACCTGCAATTTGGCTACAGATGCAGAAGCATGCGCCAATGTGTGGAATACTATCTCCTCTGTCTGCTTGTGCAGATTCATCTGATCTGCTGGATGCACGTCCTTCGTCTGGAATTCAAAGGTGGTCCTCTTGTAATCTGTGATCACCTTGGGGTATGGTACCTGCGCTTGAAGGAAGGCCATCTGCATCCTGTCTCTTTCTGTGTCAAACGCAGACAGCAGCCTATGCTGCGCAGTGGACAATTTTTTCTGAAACTGAGCGTAAGTACTGCTGGTAAGGGTCTGATTTCTTTTCTTAATCAGCTCGTACTTCTCGAAAATGCCCAACTTAGGCCCAGTTTTGCCTTGCTGAGTGTCCACTGGAGAATCTGTGGATTTCTTCGGTAATGATGGGGTGATGTCCTTAAAGATGCTTGAACCAAAGGATGGAATCACAGACTTGGTCACTATGGTAAGTGGAGTCTCTTTTTCATCTGTCTGGCCGGGGAATGAAACTGTCTTGGGCCTCTTTGTGTGCAACTGGAACTCTTCAGACGATACCTCCATGACAGGTGGAGATGAATCCTGTCGATGCCTTTTTTCCTTAGGGACCTGTGGCATGGAAGTTGGAAGTACAGTGGTCGGGGGAACCTGTTGTTCCACTTCGACCAAGGTGTCCGGCGCCCACACTGTCTGATTTGCAAATTTTTCAATCTCAGGCTTGGACTCGTGAACATACGGGATGTTTTTATTTTTCACCCACATTTCTGAAATGATCCTGTATGGATCATAGTGCCATAGGAAACTCGTAAAGAATTTCATTTCTTTCAACATTCTGTCAGCTTCTTCCCCGGCGCCTCGGCTGTTGCAGATGAAGGAGCCAATCTACCCCTTGATTCGAAGCTGTTGTTTGTTCTCCAAAGATACGAAATGACTGTCATCTGAATTCATGATTTGCCTTATGTATTCTAAAGCAAAGATTCTTACCAACACATACTTTGGAAGCTTGTAGGGTGCCAATTCGCACCCGAAAACTCTGATCTCGGTGTGGTTTTGATACAGGTACCAGTCCCCTGTCTTTGCACTGTCCGAGAGATGTAGAATTCTCTAGACCTCGTCGTTTATTCATGGCTCGGGCCTGCCACTCAACATGCTTACCACCGGGTGATAGAAAATATAAATGAATGCCTTGAAGCTATACTCTATGGAATTGTGCTTCAACAAAGATGTCCACGCTGTGACTGGCTGAGGCCTTCCATCTGCGTCCATTTTCTGCATAGAAAAACTAAATTTATCTACTTGATAGAAAACAAACATGTAGGCCAATGAAGATGAATATCTGAACATGCCTTCCGTGCCAAAATTCACAAACTGTTCATGAATATTGTCGGCCAAGAAGTTACTGAAATCAAACTGTGTGGTGGGTTTTTCATCAGTCGAGAAAATGGATAGGAAACCCAGAATGGGCTCATCTACCCACTGGTCGGAATAATACCCTAACAGAGCACAAAGGGAGGAAATGACCTGGTTTCCCTTGGTGGAGAACATGGATGATGGGTAAGGTGGATTGGTGGAAGGAATTGAGCGGAGGTGGGAAGGAACAACTTGAATATTTGAGCTCTCTGGGGAAAGGTCATTTTCTGATACAACTCGGTAAGGATCTCTAGGTTGAAAGGAGAAACGGAATTGGCATGGGGAATTTGCATCATTTGGTTAATGTCTTCGGGACTGATGAAGAACAGGATGTCTCCGGATGAGGAGACAATCACCCTCTGGTCAGGAATATAATGGGCTTGGCATTTGAGGGCGAATTCGGGAAAATGATGGATTTGGGGAAAAAGGTACAGGGGTAGATTGGACTCTCAGAGTCCAATCTCATCGCTCTGGTCCAGGAAAACCTCCCTGAGCCATGACTGGAGGTCGGAAAAATCGAAATCACACTTAGTATCAGTGATCAATCTGTCTTTGTCGACCAATGGTATTTTGTCCAGGTCGACAGGAGGTGGGAGAAAAGGATTCTCCTCTCCTTCTGCTTGTCTTGGCTTTGGCGCCATCTCTGCAACAATACATGCAAATAACATGGAGTTAGTGGGGTCGACTGACTGTGGATGAATGCGACGGGAATGCAATGGAGGATTAAGAGATAATCTGGTGCGATGTATGAATAGTGAATGAAGGGGGAATAACGGTAGTTTTATTTAAAACTTGGGTCGGTCGGGTGCGGGAGACAGGTCAGCAGGAAAATGGGTATGTTATCCAGTAATAAATGGACAACGGGCCACTTGGGGGTGAGATGGTAGGTGACGGTGGCCAAATCATACGGACGGGTGATGTGGCTACCAGGGACTGGAGTTAAAAGTCGCAATATGGGGTTGATCATGAGTGAAAAGGTAAGGGACTGATAGTAGTTATGGGATGGGACACAACTCAGGAGCAAGTGGAACAAGTGGGAGATGACGTCCATGAGTGATGGGGGCTGTCAGATAGCATATGGGGGATGGGACTTTAGGACCAATAAGCTGATGCCACGTATGACCAGGGGCCCGCCAGAGGAGAATAACAATTCCAGACCCCCCCCCCTTTGGTTAAAAGAAGAACATCAGGGGGGGTCCGAAAACCATCTTAAATCGTTGATCTGCGTGCCCGTTTCCTTGCCGTAGATCTCAGCGCGCCTTTTATCTCTCATTCCGGACACCCCCCCTCCATTAAAGGCAGAACGGACGGGGGGGTCCGTAATCAAATCTGAGCCTTTGATTTCAGCGCTCGTCTCTGGGTCGTCCAGATGTGCGCAATTTTTATTACCGNCCCCCCCCCCCCCCCTGGTTAAAGGCAGAACGGTCGGGGGGGTCCGGAATTATCTGTGTGCCCTAGATCTGGGCGCCACGATCTGGACCGTTGAAAAGTGCATGGAGCATAAATCAGGAGAGGAGAAATATGTGCTGGGAAAAACTTAGGATAATTGCTTCTTACGGGTTTTTTCCCAAACTTTTCACATAGACACCACCAAGGGACTTCGACCCAACTATTCTTAGGCATTTGAGACATGGTGTAACAGTTTCATCAAGTTGGTTTCATTGGGTTGAGACAAATGAAGCAACTAATCTACATGCTAACCTATCTTCCTAGGACAATTAACCCAGATTAAACTATTGGGTTAAGAAATTACTCTACCTAAGGGCTATCTGACCAGGATTAGACAGTCTGGTTGAATTTATTCACTAACCTTACCTAAGGGCTATCTGACCAGGATTAGACAGTCTGGTCAGATTTATTCACTAACCTATCAACATTAAATTTAAAAATAACTTGGCCATGCTTGAAAGGTATGGCCAAGTTACTATTATTGCATGGGGCTTTCATTTCAATTCTTTTATGCCCTCTTTTCTTTTTTCCTTTTTTTTCTTTATTTTTATTTTTCTTTTCTTTTTTCTTTTTCTTTTTTCTTTTTCTTTTTCTTTTTCTTTTTTATTTTTTCTTTTTCTTTTTTCAAATTACAAATTATTTGCAGAATGAAAAATCATTTGTCAAAAAAAACACTAGAGACAGATAATATCCCAGTCACCAGTTGATTCCCATAATTTATGGGGTGATAACACCTCCAATGTCTACAAATTTGGATTCTCTGCGAGGTTCTCATAAGTCTGGGCGCTTCTAGCTCTTAGCTGCTTGCATTCCAAGGAAAGGGTTTTTAATCGGACAACTGCGGTGTGGGCAGTTGCCTCCCTTAGATCTCTTATTTCTTGAGGAGTATCGTTCATGGTACGAAGTTCCAGATCTATGATGTCTTGCTAAAGTTGTTGGATTACTTCTTCAAGTTGTGTCACCTGTTTTGAGACACGTTCTTCAATATTCACTTCTATGACCGTCACAGAGCGGAGTGCTTTGTGAACCCTTTACTGTACTTCAAGTTGCTCTGCTAGAAACTGGTCCTTTCTCTGTTGTAACTGTGCTTTTTCATCATCCCGCTTCGCTTGCAAGGCAAGATGTTCCCATTCTTCCTTACTTTGTTGTTCTATAAGTGTGATTTGTACTTGTGTCAAAGCCTGGGTGGCTTGTGTTGTATCTTCTTGAGCTCGTCGAAGGCAAGCTTCGACTTTATCGATGATCTGGTGTAATTGGGTGGGCTCATCGCCTATTCCTATTGTTCCGATTGTCAAGGACGTAGTATAAACTGCTCGACTGGACTTGAGTACCTACTGCACTTCTTGAAGTTCACCCTTGATTCGGCTGAATACCTCTTCATGCTTCGCTTCTTTCTTTTCTGTGATCTCTAGTGAAGCATCATTCAACGCAACGACTAAGAAGTCAAAGTCATCCTGTGTGAGGGTAGTATTAAACGTAGTCCAGGTGGCCTTAGTTTTATTTTGAGATGAGGGATTTGGTGGGGTAATCTTCCTTTTCTTAGAAGGATCCTCCTCCTCTCTAGCCGGAGTAACCTCGCCTTTGTTTTTCTCAACTTCTGTGCCACCTAGTTCTTCACCATCACCTCCCTGCACAGGTGAGATTGAAGTAGTCTTTGTGGATGTGCTATGGACATCTCGAACTTCATCATTCTTCTTAGTCTTGCTTGGTCCAGGTGTATCCATCATAGCTTCAGGGCTATCCACGTTGGACATTTCTGCGAGGTTCCCTGCAACAAGGAGGTTCACCGACCATTCCTTGGTAATTTTCTCCAAGTCTTCTTCTGTCAACTTGTAGTACGACTAGAACTATTGTTTTTTCTCATCAGTGTGCACTATGATATAGGTGAAGTGGCGGTCCACGCTGAATTTTATCAAAGGTCTAAACCTGTGAAGTGTGTTTGGGGTGAGGCGCGGTGTAGACTGAATTTCATTATTCAATTGGTTGTAATAGGCGTGGAAGACGACATTAGACTACCACTGCTTTTTCATGTCGCTAGAGTACCACAACATACAAAACTTCACGGCCAGTGGTTCGAAGGGTTTGATCTCCGAAAAAGTGGCACCTTCTGGTAGCTCCCATGCAATGAAAGCGATTAGTATTAGAAACCAACTAAAGTGGAACTCATACCCTTGGTCTTGCATTTCTTTGTAATCAATATCTTGTTGGTTTACAAGGTATTGCGCCCAGTTCATCTGTAGTCCCTCGGTGCACTTCCCTGCGAGGTCAACTATGAATCCAGTCACTTGTGTTGGTTTGTTCTTGCAAACTAGCTTGCCTATGATCAACTGACAAGAAAGGCGCACTGCGCCACTCTGGATAGAGGCTACCTTGTAGCCTCGCATTCCTTTTTCGACATTTCCATAAGTTCCTTTTATCTCCTGCGCTAGTGCTCAGTCTGAGGTCTTTTCAGGGTAAAACTCTTGTGGGTCAAGGCCCTGCATACTAAGTCCTATGATCTGATTGATCAAGGTCGGATCCACAGTGATGTGGCGGTCCAACCATAAGTATCCTTCATGGTAGAAGGACAACAACAACTTGACACATGCATTGACTTCCTAGTGTCGGCCGAAGTGTGGGATATTCATTACATTAAGCAGTGTGGACTGCACGAGGTTCTAGGTCCATGACTGTGGAACAATCTTAGAATTCTTGCCTTTGGTCCTGGTTAACTACTTATGTGGGGATAACATGCTGTAAACTTTACGATATCCAAGGTTAAAATCACTAAATCTTAGTCTTGCGAGCTTATCCTGGTTAGCACAAACTGCACGCACCCCTTTTGGAAGGCACACGGTGATCAAAGTGTACTCGAAGCCTCAAGGTACACTGTCACGATTGATGGCACCACTTAGAGGTGGTAAGTAAGTAGGTAGAATGCATGGGATAATCTTGTCATTTGCGATGTCATCCCTGTGCTTAGTTCGTTTCTCATCGGTCAACTGGGATGGACCGGCGCGAGCAGTGGAAGGGGAGGCATGGAGTCCTCTCGTTGATGATGCTTGGACTCCTATAGATAATCCTCGCTCTGACATGACTCTCTCAGTCATTAAGTCAATCAAAACTTCTTCAACTACTTTCTCAACAACACTAAGCTCGTCCAACATTCAAGCTTGGGTCAACTAGCTCGGGTGTGAAAATGAATTCAGGGACTACAGTGAATGGTATGGGAACAAGGCAATGATCACAGGGTGAAGTAATCTCAGGTTTTGGGCTCAAATTATCACTTAGAAAAAATTATTCTCAGTGTGTGGCGCGACAGACTAAGTAGGGAAACTTAGCAACGGTCTGCTTGCAATGGGTATGAGGCTGCATTAACTTATGTTCTGTCCAATATTATGGCGTGGTCTAACGGTCTAGTGGTGAGCCATAGATTCTTTCTGACCTATTCTAAGTGGCAGTCGAATGGTTATATTGGCTTCCAACGGCTATAGTACATCGCCTCGGGGAAGTGGCATATGTCTCTATTCTGGTATCCGGGCAAAGCTCTAATACTGCAAAGTGTCTTGCTGCGAGGTACCCTCTAGGATCTTCTGTAATTTTTCAATCTTAGCATTCTTCGTACTTATATTTCTATCCTTCTTTCCAGTGAGCTTCGTCTCGGTGATTCTCTTCCCATTTTGATTCTTATTTTCCTTGGACATAGTCACTTCGTGTTGGTGAGATTCTCTCCTAGGGTTTAGGTATATCACTTTTTCTTTGTCCGGGGTAGAAATTTCAGCCTTTTATCTAGCTTTGGGCTCGACATCTGGGCTTCTAGTGTCATATGGCTTCGAGCAGTTCTCCTATTCTTCTATCAATTGTGCGATCCTTTTATTCATGAAATATTTTAACTCTTGTCTCTGATGTTCTAAGACTTCTTCTTCTTCCTTCTTTCTGGCTTGATCTCTTTCAATCCAACGTTTTCTGAGTAGCACAGTAAACGGGGCATTGCCCTCAATGAATTTGATAATCTCAAAATCTTCCTCTGTTGAAGTTCCATTGACTGTCATAGGTATCTGAGCAATTTTTCCACATAACATCATTAGTTTTCCTCTGAATAGTCCTATTCCTCCCAGTGAAGGAATCATGGCAGGATTCCCTATAGCTTCCCAAGTTCTTTTTGGCATAATGTTCACTTGTGTTTCTTCATCAAGAATACAGTCAATGTCAAAGTCCCCTATTCTTTCTTCGACTTGCTCCTTTTCTTTGAAGATCTCTTGTAATCAGACATCTTTATGTTCCTTTAGGGTTTCTTTCACCTGTATTAATACTTTCTCTGATTCTTGTTGGGTTTTTGCCTTTTTTGGATCTGCCTTATGGTCTTCTTGATTCAGATTTATCCTTTCAAGCTTAGCAATCATTCTAGGGAAATCCAATACCTCATGGTCCATAGCTTTGCAACAGAGACAACTAGGTCTTCTACTAGGGCATTCCTTAGCTAGATGGCTTGGTTTTCTGCAACTGTAACATAGGATTAATCCTCTCTTTCTTTTAAATGATCCCCAGCCTCTTTTGTACTGCGCACTAGAATCATGATAGCTAACCTGCAAAAAATTCTTTCTAGGATCCTGCATCCATTTGTTAGTCTAGACATTATTTCTATGCATAGGTATAACATATCTATTATTATGCTTATCATATCTATTCATATCAAACTTTATTTCATCTATTAATGCCCTAGTTTTTAAGCTAGGACAGAATCTATCAAACATACCTAGATCCATGCTTTATAACAAAAAAATTTACTTATCTTACTTCTACAGAGAACAAAGCTTCCAGATCTAAGAACTTTTAACTATTCTTACCTTTATTAGAGAACAAAGCTTACAGATCTTACCTCTTTTCTGCAGATCTGACCTTTTTCTTTTAGAAACTCCCACTTTTACTTTTCTTAGAGCACAGAGTGTTCCGATCTCGCTTCTTTTCTTCAGATTTGATCTTCCTTTCTTCATATCTGACCTTATTCCTGGAAAAAATCTTTATAGGTCGAGTAAAAAGTTGTACACTAAGGCAACAGATCTACGCACAGAGCTTTCTTTTGCACAAAGTTTCTTCCTCAGTTCCCAACAATCACAGTTTCAGGTTCCAACAATGGAACCATTTGTTGGCACAGGGGCAGACGCAGGGTTCAATGCTCAAGAGCGCACCAACAAATCCCTAACTACCAGCCCTTTCGGAAACACCTGCGAAGCAGATGAAGCCTCACTCAAGGTAGAGGCAGGGGTGGTTGCAAGACTTAGGTGTCTACAACCTTAGCTAGGACACAGAGCTGTGATTATATCATTTACAAAGCACTTAACATCAATCATTCATCAATATTCAATCCTTATTATACTTCCTAGACAACACAGAGCATCGCGGTGTACACTCAGATCTACAATATTTCAACACTTAACCATAGTAACCCAAATTAGATCCAGTAGATCATCACTAAGCATCCTCATTCACATCAGATCTAACAATTATATATATCTAAGAAGAATAGAGCATAAGTGGATATATCAAAGGACGTAGCATAAGAAAACATAAACACATTGAGTCAAAGCACAGAGCATAACACACAGATTTACATGGTTCACCCCCACCCTAGGTCTACATCCACAAGATATTCTTCTTTATTATCGTCTTCAATCTGTTACAATCACAAAGCCTCCAAAACCCTTCTTCACATAGGACATAAGATCTGCGCAGCTTGCTAGATCCTTCTTCCTTGCGTTACAACACTTATCTTTCTATAGCAACCTCACAGTAACTTTCACTTAGCCTTGCAAGCCTTACACGGTTCGCACAGATCACTTATTCAACATCACATAGATGCACTACCAATTGCACTAAGCAATCACATCTACTACTTCTTACATTGTCTATCCTTCTATTTATACATTACAAAAGTGGGCCTAAGCGTGGGTAAACCCACAGGCCAACATCCATTTCCCATTACATTAACCCAAAACCCAAAAATGACCCAAAAGGGGGCCTAACTTCCACAATTTCTGCTTCGCTTTGCACTTTGTCTTTGACATGCTGTCAAAGTCCCAAAAATGGTCAAATATGACCAAGTGTTCCTCAAAACTTGGTCAAGGGCCAACAACAACATCCAAAACCCTAATCCAATGAGTTGGATTAGTCAACAACCATAATTCCTTAACCAAAAATAAAAAACCATCGGAAAAAATCATGTGATGAAAAAACGCTCAATAATAGACATGAAAATCAAGGCAACATGAAAAATGAGGAAAAAATACGACACTACTCGTGCAAAGAATATAACACATACCCAACAGTAGTTATATTTATCTACCACCCTCCCTCTATCTTCAACAATTTTTTTAAAGATATGTTGATACTGAGAGGGGGGTGAATCAGTATCAAGTACAATTTAAAACCTTTTTCAACTTATATTTAAACCATTCAACTATATCCAATGAGAAATGAACAATAGTATAAGAGTTACACCAATACACCACAATACACCATGCACAATATATGAGAAATAATCAATAGTTATTGCTCAAAGGAAGTAATGGCTTCCAAATGTAGCTATAGCTTCCAAATGTAAAGGGAGGGATAAACCTCCAAGAGGAATATACAATCCTCCAATATCAAGAGAGGATTTAACTCTCCATCCTAACTCCTTCCTTCCACCCAAGAATATATGAGAGATAATAAAACTTTACATTAAATCATCACCATCAACCAACCATCACATAGAACCTGATAATGCTTCCTGAGACTTCTTCAATTTATGAAATTCTTCAATTCTTGGAATACTCTGATCTTGTAGATAATATTACTCAATTTATTCTCTAAAAATTCTCCAAGTTTCACTCCTTGAATCCTCCCAAAAAAAAAGTTATAGAGAGAATGGTAGACTTTGTTCAATTATGGTTTATTTAGGAGACCTAACTTGTACAAAATTCCCCGCGCTCAATAGTTAACATCATATTATGAAACTCATACACAAGAAACTATAGTCCGTACTCTTTCCAATGCAATTTGTCCCACTTCATTTGGATTTTCTATGAAGAAGTTATGACTATTTTACCCAGAACACATGTTTATTGACTAGCTTCAGGACTGGTCAAAAACCCTATCTTCCACAGAGTGTATCTACATAATTATAGCGAATCAAGAGCTGAAAATATTACCACAGGTACCTTGATATGTGTTCTCAATACCATAGAAATTTCACCATCTGAATCGTTCTATAAAAAACGTTATAGCGAAAATGGTAAGATGACCTGAAAATAACATACCTTAGAACACATGCCCAAAAGACTTCATTCTCCCTTGAAATCCGACCTTCTTTACTTCTGATTTCCTATGAAATTCGACTTGTGTATCAAATGAATGTATAATTATATTTATTTATACCATTTATGTCACTTCCTTATAACATTAGGGCCGACCTGACACTTTCTTATTTTGTAATTCTTTTCTTTAATTATCTTCAAGGCCTACATGTACTTCCTTCTTCAATTCACTTTGTCATCTTCAAAAATTCATTTCTCCTCAACCATGAGGATCCATGTGACATGCCACATACCACCGGAAACAACATGATGGATACTATCCATCCATGGGTGTTGTATCTGCATGTGCATTGTCCTTCATGTCCAAATACCTTCATCAATCTTACGGTCCAAAACCCATGACTAGGGTTAACATCAATGACAACAACCAATCTTCCAACAAGATATACACATCAACACACATTATTTTTTATAGCTTAATATGTTTATGGAACAATAAGAAAACCATAGATAAAAATTTCTACTTTTACTTAAAATATATTTACTTTTGTTGGTTATATCTTGTGTTAAAATTATGTACTTACTTTGTAACGAATTTTTCATTACATGGGATTTATATTGAGATAAGATGGATGATAAAATAGGGAAACAAATCCATTGCAATGAACGCAGTGAGCATACCCAAAAATTGAAATTTAAATATATAAGTAATGTATTCTGAAATCCCCATGGGTTTAAAAGATGTGTAGTAGTTATTGTCTGATATGCAAATAAAATAAAAACTGCATTTCCTCATAAGTAGAAAAAAATTGTGCAAGATATAAATGGAAATGAATTGGTTAGTTGTTTTATTGGACTGGTACAAGAAGTTAATAAAATGATCAAAGAATTTTGTAAGAATATGAGGGAATTAGTGGAAAGAATGTATATATGTACTTTTTAAAAGCAAACCATTAATCCAAAACCATATTATAACATTTCTACAACAAATATCACTAGAAAAACTGACAATGAAACCAGTAAAATTTGCAATATAATAAACATATAATAATATAAAAGAAATATTCATAATATATTATTGTGAAACATGTTTTTTATATGTATATCGTAATCCAAAATATTATGAAATTAGGGAATATATACTCGTTATATAATATATTTACCTCATATGAGTACTAATCTATTGTTATGTTTTTAACCTTTTTTTTCCCTAAAATTAAAAATATTATAGGGAATGTGCGAAATGATTTGCATAATGGATGTCCAAAAAAGTGTATAAAGAAATTGTCAAATAATTAAGAATAATTGAAGTACAAGAAGAGATAATCCAACAACATTGAGCATTGAATTTAAATATTTATCTTTTGGATGCGTAATTATTGATTTTATACATTAAATACTAAATTTCAATATTTTTGTTGTTTTAGGGGAAAATATTGAAAATGAGTTCATTCCTAATATAAAACCAGACAATAAGGAAGAACTAGCTTGATCATAGAATTTGTAAGATATACTCGCATTTTCCTTACTATTTTCTATTTCATATTTGTTTTTATTTATACATTATAATTAATTACAATTCACCATGATTAATGTATTTTATAAACTAACATTGAAACATTTGATTGACATTGAATTAAATATGAGTGGTAAGAATGTGAGGGAGTATCAAAGGTACTAGAGAAGCTTGTAAGTAGCTATGTTCTTTTTCTTCCCCTATCTGATAAATATTAGAACAATGAAACACTTTTAATTATATCTAAATTTTGTTACGGTGTATAAAATTCACAAGAAACAAATCATGGTTTGGAACAAATAGAAGATTTGATTGCAACTGACATGAGGCAAGTTTTCAAAACATTATGTATTGTTCATGTAGAAATGAATTATGTGATAATTTTACCACTTTCCACAAGTCATGTATATATAAACCAACACAATTCTATTAGTAAAAATACATAAATATCCAATCACGTATATTATATTGTAAATTTCAATATACTCATAGCTACACATGAATCCTATTTTTGCATATTGAAGATAAACTAGACACTGAGATTCGAACTAATTAACATAACATGGTAACTAATGCAAATACAACCTCCACATGTGATAAATAAAAGAGTCATGCAAGAAGCTTAGGCAATGAAAGCATCTCAAGCATTGAATAACGAATATAAATAAATGTAACATTTATTGTAATCAGAGTATTTTTCTACACATAAATGTATATCTTTGTAAAACTCCAATATTTTGTCTAGCAAAGACCTATTGTCACATTTGTATCACAAGTTTACTAAATATTGTAATAATAATATTTTGATCAAAATATTCTCCATATATATAACGAGGTTTCTTATTCTCAAATAATGCAATGTTGTTTCTTATTTTATTGTAATGTTTTTCTAATAAGTTATGTTTCCAATTAAATATATACATACTTTACATTATTAGAAGGAAAAATATTCGATGTTAGATATCATATCATCATGATTATTCGTTTAATCACACAATACAATATATTTATGCAATGATTAAATCAAAACCTAGCAATTAAAATATTAATTTAATATGATTAAAATAACAAATCAATTTTTTTTCTTATAAAAAAGAGGTTGCATTTGCAGAACTAAAAAATATTATATTGTGTACCATGCTCTTGTCACCACTATTCACACCGATGCTCTTGTAGTTACTACATGCACAAGTTCTTTTTGTAGATAAACAATATGCATCAATGCTTGTAACTAAATAACGCATTGATTCACTATGAAACAAATGGCACTAATGCACCTTATATTTATTTAAGCACCAATGTATCAAATTCTTATAGATGACTAAATGACCTTACATATTAACGTATGTAGTGGGGCTCCATATTGTAACATGTGCACTGGTGTTGCAATAACGAATTGCATAATTGATTCAACTTAGTGTTGTTATTTTGACTGCTACTATGTGAATATGGAAATACACACTACTCTACAATGAATTGGTGTGCATAAATATATACCACATATGTACATATTCCTATATAGCATGTTTGTACATACTTCTATATATCGTATTTGTACATACTTCTATATAGCTTGTGGTAATACAAGGTACATACATAAATAACGTAATTTTGATTGCACCATGTAAATGGAAACATGATGTTTTGTAATGAATCTATCCATACAACATTTCACATTTACTTTTTACCGTATATTTATTTATTTTTGTGACTGGCGGAATCAACAACTAGTCGGGCACGTAGTCACATGACACAGGGTCGTGTTATCTTACTACTACCACTATAACCTCCATGCATTCCAGCGTGGCCCCTCACATAGCACACAAGGTAATTTGAGGGTTTCGAGCCAGTGACTTCACATAACAAAGTGCTTTTACAGTACACTCCATCACCGATTGTTCTACACCTCAGGGCTACCTTCTACCATATATTATTAGATATACATACTCTAATATACTTTTACCATTATTCATCATGATACATATCAAATAATATGTATCACACATTTTATCTATTAATGGCCCCCCCTCCCACCCTCTATAGAGGGTGGGAGGGGGGGGCATTAATAGATAATATAGAGGGTGGGAGCGGGGGGCATTAATAGATAAAATGTGTATATACACATTTTATCTATTAATGCCCCCAGGGTGGGAGAGGGGAGCATTAATAGATCAAATGTGTATATGGGGGGCATTAATAGATAAAATGTGTATATACACATTTTATCTATTAATACTCCCAGGGTGGGGGGCATTAATAGATAAAATGTGTATATACACATTTTATCTATTAATATCCCCCTCCCACCCTCTATATATGTGAGCATTGTCACATATATGTATCCTAATCCATTAACTCTCTGTAAAAATTCTAACTAAAGAATGTAATTTCATGTCTAGATTGAGACAAACTGAAAGTTGCACGTGCATATATACAATTACACAATGTAAAAAGTAAAAAGGTTCAATATATATATGTGTGAGAAATTCTAACCAAATAGATGATTCACTTATAAATAATATTTTAATATCAATGGGATTTTAAATCCCACACATCCTCCAATATCATGGTTTTTTTTAATATATATATATATATATTAAAAGTTGGTTTCATGGTTTATATTATATTTTAAGTTTTTTTAATAATTAAACAAAGTTATAATGAAAGTTTTTAATTATAATGGTAATAAGATAATATTTAAAAAAAGAAGATAAGGTTTTTCATATTTTGTATTAATAAAATAACTAATAATATATAAAAAAATAAAAGAATGAATTGATAAATAAATAAATAAATATTAGTTTTTTTTTTTTTTAATTACAACATTTATAATTAATTAACAATATATTCATTAAAAATTAATAAATAATAAAATAAGTTTCAAATTCAAGGAAGCCAACAACTTTTTGCTTAAAACCATTAGAATTATATTTAATTTTCAAAACATTATAAATCAAAATATCAAAAAATGTTACATTCTTATCGGATCCTCCATCACCCCATACAAAGTGATTCCTCTCATAGTATGTAAATGTGGATGGAAAGAGACAAAGTGAGACTTCCTTTTTTTTAATTGGTTGCAAAAGGAAGCTCATGAGCATGCTTCTCCTATCCTCCTCTTTTGTTTCAATCATTGTATCATTTTTGAAATTAAACAAATACATGAACATAGTATATTATTGATTTTTTTTTTCACGGGAAAGTTCCTTGTTATATTCAACAGTATATAAAGTTTTTACAAAGCAGCATTACAATATCCATCCCGGAGACTCAGCAAGGTTCGACCACAAGACCTCCTCCCATCTCTTGGAGAAAGGTACGTTTATCTTACCGTCTGAACTATCCCACAGGACTAGTATATTATTGATCTTATTGCTTTCATAGTCTCCTCATTGTATCATATTTGAAATTCAACAAATACATGCACATAGTATATTATTGATCTTATTGTTGTCATAGTCCCCTCATTGTATCATATTTGAAATTCAACAAATACATGCACATAGTATATTATTGATCTTATTGCTTTCATAGTCCCCTCACCTTAACCTTTTCGATGGTATGGAATGTTGTTTTATTTTCCAGTCATTAAATTTTGATGGACATGTTAGCATGGATTATGGCAATGTGCATAGGGATTAGAAACCTTTGAATTATTGACCAAACATCGATAAATCAAACCTAACCATTATGTTAACAATGAACTGACTATTGAATTATAAACCTTTGAATTATTGACCAAACATCGATAAATCAAACCTAATCATAATCAACACCATAGTGTGTGTTAACAATGAACTGACTAAGGATCTCTTTATAATTTCTATAAAGCCATTAGGTAAAATGAGATCCAATTTATAACTATATAAAGTCATCAAATTAATATTGAAAT
>ML781028.1:6313-34359 GCA_009831015.1 Picea engelmannii | reverse complement strand
ATATATATATTTATAATTTATAATTTATAATGACTAAAACATGTTGTAAGCTTATGCATTAATAAAAATAAGTAATTATTTAACATATAAAATAGTATGAACTTTGTAGATGACTTTGCATGTCAAAACCATTTCTTGAAACCACTTACTACTTGTTTATTCTTTTAGACCACTTCTTGTTTATTTAATAGTTCCCCCTTAGTAAAAATTATTTACTTTCATATGCACAATTATTTTTACATGGAAATTTTGATAACAAAATTGTCCTCATGGGGTTGGGCGAGTGCCACTTGTCTCTCATTGTCTAGGCATTGATATCTTGGAAAATTGACACACGTGATTCCAAAATTTTCCCATGGGATATTCTTGTTTATTCATGTTTCTTGCCACCTCATCTAGATTGGTGTACCTTTCATAAGATGGCTAGGGGAGATTTTTGAATATGGTCATCAAGTTGTGGAGTAGCTAAAAATCACCAACTAACATGTCCATCAAATCTTTCCCCTTAAGAGTCCCTTCAAACTTGTCAAACATGTTGTCATCATTTGTTCTGTCATCGAATAACTTCTAGTAGTTCTTATGTGAGTATATGTCTCAATTTCCATCCTAAAAAGAGGGTAGCCCATGCTTGAAAGCATCATTAAAAATATTCTTAAAGGAGGAAATTCCCCCTGTAAGCTGATGGGCTCTATTCTCAATGTTCTACATTAACCTCTTATCTTCCAAGACCTTTTTTGCATCCATGATAATACTAGCCATGTCAATTACATTAAGATCCTTGAGCTCTTCCTTGGATCTGGAATTTAAGAATCTTATAATATCATTTTCCAATTCTAGCTTGTTCTCCAACTCACTGGATGATGTTTTTATGTCCTTAAAGACATTAATGATCAACTCAAGTTCATATTGGATTAGTGATAACTAAGACCAGTTATTGAATATTGCAGTAGTCATATTGTCCCGGATATTATGTTTATCTCCCTTTAAAGTTGTCTTTCCAATCACCTTCATTTTGACTTGGACCAGTTATTGTTGAGCTTCTTCTTTTGCAACATTAATATGATTTAAGAGTATTTTCCTGCTCTTCATTTTCTCTTCCAATATTGACACCTTTTCTTCACTATATTTGAGCCTATACGTGACAGTTCCCAACTCAATCTCCTTCACACTCAAGTTTGACATGATTTTGGCCAAGCCTTCTTCTAGGTCCAGGGTTGTATTTTGTACTTTGACTGAGTTAAATTATTTAATTTTGGGTTTTGCCTAGATGTACGTGATTGTCAGTGATGGAAGTAGCATATGTGCGTGCCCCATGTTGAACAAGGTCGCGTACATCTTCGTGTTATATTTAAAAGCATTTATACACTCAAAAAATCACCAAAATTTAAAAACTTGTGGATTAAAATGAAGAGGAGGAAGCAATCTCTTACCTGGTCCAAGAGGTGTTGGATTTCAAGATTTTTGTGTCCCTTACCAATCCTCAGAAGCCTGAAAGGTAAAAAGGGATCCCTATGCTCTCCAAATGGTAAAAGGTAAAATTATATGGTAAAAATGAGTTTTTCACCTATTTTAACCCATTTTTTCCACTTTTGTATAATTTTTTACCTCCTTTTTACATTTTTACACCGTTTAGAATAATGTAAGTATGATGGAGTTTTTTTATTATGCAGTTATCTTTGAGAGATATATTTTTCCACGGATATTTTTATATTTGGTGTAATTTTCCGACTTCTTCAGCAGATATCATACTCTTTACCGGCATATAGGGTAGGTTTCATTCTACCTACATTATGAATTTATTTGTATCAATCACATAATCGCCTTAGGGTAAACCTCATTCATTGTGACATTATACCTTAAATATTCACTAAAGGTTTCTTTTACGAATGGTAGAGATTACATTTTCATGGGTTCCCTAGTTAGTTTCTTACTAGCCATTTTGGTGCCCATTCCACGTTTTTCTGTAGGCTCGGAAGCCCTGTTTAGTCCCACCATGAATTTGCGTCGAAGCTTCATATCCTCTTCTCATATATTGCTAGCCAATTATCGGCGAGGCTTCCAAAAACATTGTTGTATTTAGTTGTATTTTCATTGCATATCGATTGCTTGCGCTTTTTGGGCCTAATGTCAGCTTCAGCTTGTTGTTATAGCCAATTGTATATGCATTCTAAAAAAGTTACCAACTCTTTAGTACTAGCCTTTGCAACTTGACACTCTCTATCTCTACAGGAAAATTCCCCCGAGCATCCATATCCTACATGTGTTTCCTTGCACTTGGAACTAGTCTACTTGTCTGCGATGCTCGTTTCCTCCATTGTACTATATAATCCTTTTGTTCTTTTTCAAGCTTTATAATATGAAAAAGAAAAAAGAAAAAAAAAAGAAGGATGGGAATGAGTCTAATTTTTTATATGGCAACAACTTGTGTCTCCCTTGAACAGAACACAATCCAATGAGTCATTTACCACATTATTTGGGTTTAGTATGGATTTAGGATGCCTTTTTTCTCATTTATGAGCATAATCTCCTCTAGCTGGTTATTCTTCCAATAATATGGAGAATTTGTTGATACCTCCTGTGTCACATGTGTATCCCAATTTATAGTCAATGTTTCCCAAGTAACATTTTTTGTCATGTTCTTGTTCAAGGGAAGTCATCTTGTGTCGGCTATTCTACAGAAACATTGAATTTTCAAGTCATATTTCACGTGTCAATCAAGTACTTCTCAGTTTTGAAAGTATCTTTGTATCTCACTTGTGCTAGTATATAAGGTCCTTATTGACTTCTTCCTAGCGGGTCTGCTCTTATCGAATATGATACATTCCTCTGAGAGTATGACCTAGAGTTGCACCATGGGCCTATTTACATCATTGATATGTGACCTTGCACTCAACAGATGGCAAACCATCATTGGTTGTTGACTGAGTGGTTTCCCTTGTGTTCAACGTCAACAACCATTATCACACATAGGGATTCATGCAGTACCTTGGTTTTCATATGTCCCCATTGGTGGATTCCTAATCTTTGTCAGTAGTCTCCATCATTGGCTAATATTTAGAGAGTATATTTCATGTTTTATTCCATCTGGTGCATGTCAAAGTCGTACCTTGGTGTGGTCCTTTCAATCTTTTCATCTGAGTCCTTCCAAATGTTTGGCCTTCTACTACTTCTCGTGCTGGATGATGGAGGATGCCTTAATGCCTTCCTTCTAGTGGATCTCTTCCTATCGACGTTTGGACATATTACTCTGGGACAAGGATCTAGGGTCATTTTAGTACCTTGGGCCTTGCAGTCATTAGTGGTAATTTCCCTCACTATTGGCAATGAGAATACATCAATATCCCCCGATTGATAGATTCTATCGAGTGTTCGACATCAACTCCTTTATTCACACCTTTTAGATTGTACTAGGTACCTTAATGCCCATTATCATTATCGATGGGTTGTCTCATGTTTGTTAACTATATACATCCATGATCGGTAATCAAATGGTGTCTCACCGTGTTCGAATCCAATACATTTATTCAAATAGTGTCGACTTGTACCACATCAGATTGTTTTGAAGACTTTGGGTGAAGTTCGAGCATCATATATTTTGTGCTCCTACCTAACTTGTATTGATTGTACCACCCTCTTTAACATTGATACTTGTAGAGGATCGGTTTGTTCACTCCATTGGTTCTAGATATCATCTATTTGATTCTAAAACATAGCTTCATTATGTATCCACTCATGGCTATGATCTATATTTTTGCATGGATCCACTGTCTATTTTCTCATGTCCATGATTGTTGCTTCTATATATCACATGGATCTATGTTTACTTTCCGTGGTCATGGACATCATTTATTCTTTCATTACTCATGGATCCACAGTGTACTTGATTTAGCATCCATTCTTACATCACACTCAAGCATGGGAATGCCCGACTTGAAAAGAGAGTATCTTACTTGTTTCTGTTGTAGATATTGTTTCAGTATTGGTCCTCAATTACTCCTACCCAATGTCCCCTCCACAATCTCATGACTATTTGTAATGTATTTTAGCCATCATTTGATATTCTGACCTCACACATTAGGGATAATATGTTATAACATCATTTGACACCACATATGCTCATGATGACTCATTGGCCTTAGTTACATCCCTTTCCCTACTTGCAGGAGAAAAACCCTGCTTTTTTGCCCAAATAATATCTTTAAAAATCCCATTTTTCTAGATGTATGTGACTCTCTTTAAATAAAATCACATATATACGCGACTTTTCAGTTAGCAACCCATGTACATGTTTAATTGGATCAAAAAAATAATACATCTTGATATTTCATGTGGAGTTGACAGGTTCCCTAGGTTCTCGACCTCCTGTAGCCCGTTCATAACTACTCCACCTGTCAAAAGGGAGTATAAAAGAGAGCCTTGGGATGGACGAAAATAGATAAAATAAATGCACCTTTATTTTGGAAGTTTCCTTATAGCCATGCAATCCCTTTTTCCCATTTGCTTCTGAGATTGTCTTTCCCCCCTGAAAACCCTTTTTTTCGGTATTTGTGTTTCCCCTTATCTTGTCAGGAAGAAATCCATTGCTTCCTTGGTCCTACTGGAACACAAAGATTTGGAGGTAGCGCTTGTCATCTCATGCCTTGGGTGGAAGAACTTGGATCCTGGTTCGAAGACTGTGCCACAGCGGTTACAGGTTGTAACCAGCTTATTCGTTGTTATTAATGAAAGATCTTTCATTCTCGTCCATTTCTCTTTGTTGATTCATGTTTTTAATGAGATTATTTGTATCTTGTCTTGAATCTATTATACAAATTGAATTGATTATATCTATTTAGTTAGCATATAACTACCTATTTGTAGTTTCATGCTTCTTTGTTTGTAGGATTTTCATAGGGTCGTTGTGAAGGAGTTATGGAGTGAAAGTCCTCGAGCGAGATCAACTTCAAACGTTGGGTTCCAAGTATGTTCTATTTTCTATCTTCTGAAAGTTAGTTATATTGGACATGGTGTTGGAATTGATGTCAAAGGAAATCAATATGCTCAATATTGGACATAATGTTATGAAGTTGACACTGATGTCAAAGAAGGGGAAAGATCAAAATATAGTGCTCAATAAATGTGTAAAAGGGTCTGGTATGAGAGTCTCTATTATAATTCTTGATCTTCAACTTGGATAAATGTGACTTTCATTTCCTTTGACTTCGACTTGTATTTCCTTCAACTTCAACTAGAATTTCCTTCTACATCGAATTGCATTGCCTTCGATTTCGACTTGGATAACTTTTTCCTGCATTGCCTCCAACTTCGAATTGGATAATTTTGACTGTCATTTCTTGAATCTTGGTCAACTCGACTTTAATCGACTTAATTTTCCTCGACCCGACTTGCATTTGGTCAACTCAGTTTTCCTATTTCGACTTCCAAGTGGTTGACTCTATTTTATTTTCCAACTCGACTTTGGTCAACTTAATTTTCCTCGACCCAACTTGCAGATTAGCCGACACAGTTTTCCCATTTCGAATTTTGGGTGGTCGAATCTATTTTATTCTCCGACTTAACTTTTGGCTTGAGTGGTCAAGAATTTCATGTCATATAAACAACCTAAATTGTAATTGTTCTAAACACATAATTCCATATTAGTGAGACAAATAGGCTATGATCCTCCTATTTATGGATCATATATGTTGATCATCAATGATCCAACAAATACAATATGCCCAAAGGAACTGTAGATGAATAGTTATTGGATGGTTGAGGTCGATAGACAATGAAATCATAAATACTATGGATCGACAATGGACAACAAAGATTGATTGTAGATTGTTGGATCAGTATGAAAGTGTGAGACCAAAATAAGAAGAGTCAATCCATAACTTAGAACAACTCATAAAAGGATAAAAAATATGATTAAAGAAAATTAGCACCTCAGGATTAGGGTTTGTTCAAGGAACTATTAAAACAACAATAAACAATTTTTTATTCCATTAATGATGACAACTTACAAGGGATTTGAAGTCTTTTGAATTAAAGAAAAAAAAATTAATGACAAAATGTTAGCATTATTATTAAATTAAATGAATATGTGCATTGGTTCATACAAAGAGTCACAATGTTTCAAATTCATACATGTTGGTATATTATATAAACAAAAATGTATAATGGAAGGAAAGTGTCTTTGTAGTCTAAATCGGATAAAAAATAGGAGAATAGTCCAAGAAATAAACTGCAAACATTTTTATGTAGTGAGGGTGGTAGGGAGGAGCTCAAGAGGATTGAATTCCTCTGCAGGTTAAAGCCCGTTTCACAAGGGAGTTGGTGCTTCCTAGATTTGGTGCTCTGAAACAAGGGATTTGGTGCTTCCTAGAGTTGTTGCTTTGAAACAAGGAAGTTGGTGCTTCCTAGAGTTGGTGCTCTCAAACAAGGGAGTTGGTGCCTTAAAACCAAGGGATTTGTGTCTCCTTGAGTTGGTGCTCAAAAGAAGAGAGATTGGTGTCTCTCACACATTTGTAACTTGTACTTGTTATTTTTATATTTAAATTTATGTATTCAGTACATTCTTGTTTATCAATTGTTATGATTAATTAATAACTGACTAAATATTTAAAAGAAGAAGCAATATTGATTCACCCCCCTCTTAGTATTGGCCAATATTTCAACAATTAGTATTAGAGCGAGTTCCTTCACCACAGTTTAACCACTGGAAGGTAGATTCTGAAGAGATCAAATGGATCAACAAGAAGGAATGTCCTCCAACAGAGCACTAATGTTTAAAGGAAATGGTTATGCTTTATGGAGTATAAGAATGAAAATCTATATGAAGGCCCTTGGCTGTGATGTCTGGAAATATGTTGAAAATGGTTACACTGCTCCATATACTCCACCTACTGATATTGCTGCAAAGAATCTCTGCAATGACAATTCAAGAGTTGTTAATGTTATTCTTGGAGGATTAGAAAATACTATATTTGTAAAAGTGATGCACTTTAAATCGAAAAAGGAAATTTGGAATAAATTGAATATCATCTATGAAGGATATGGAAAGGTCAAGCAAGATAATCTTAAAACACACAGAGGGAATTTTGAGAGTCTAAAGATGAAAGAGGAAGAAAACATTGTAGAATATTTTCAAATAGTGGATGAAATAGTCAATTCAATCAGAGCATTGGGAGAAGAGCTAAAAGACAAGATTATTGTCCAAAAGGTGTTGATATCACTACCAATGAGATATCATGCCAAGGTATATACCTTGGAATATCGAGAATACCTTGACATTCTTACAATGGATGAACTTCATGGGATTCTTATAGCATTTGAAATGAGAACCGGGCAAGAAAAGTCAGCCAAAAGGGAAACAACCTTCAAAGCATCAAAAGCAATAAGGAACCATACGCACATGCCAAATGAAAATCACTCAGATATATTAGATGAATAAGAGGCCAAATTTATAAGAAAAATCAAGAAAGGGTCTGGAAAATACAAAGGGAAGTTACCTTTCAAATGCTTCAACTGTGGAAAAATTGGACACTTCTCTAACAAATGTCCCTATCCCAAAAAAGAATATAATGATGATGAAGCTTACAATCAAAAAGACCATAAAAAGAGAAAATAAATAAATAAATAAGAAGACCTTTTACACCAAAGAGGATATAAGATCATCTGAAGAAAGTGAAGATGAAGAGTCAGAACATCTATTTATGGGTATAGAAACCCAAGATAATCTTTCTAAAAATACTTTTGAGATTGAAGAAAACTATGAGAATGAAGGATAAGTATACCTAGAAGAATAACTAATCAATGCTCTGGATGAATTTATAAAGTATAAAAAGAAGAACAAGTTACTAAGGGGACATCTGCTAGAATTTGAAGAATCACAATAATTAAGAGAAAAGGAAGTTTAAAAAACCATCAAAGAATAAGAGAAAATCATCATTGACCTGAAGAATCAACTTCAAGAATCCAAGAGAAATGAGGAAGTCTTGATTAAACAACTCAATGAAAAATAGAAAGATTGTAAGAAGCTAGAGACTGAAATTGTTCAACTAAAGAGGGAACCTGAGAAAGGAAACAACTAATCAAGATTTGAGAACAGTTCAAAAATATTGAATGACATTCTTAATAGTCAAAGATCACCAAACAATAAGAAATGATTGGAATATGATCAATATTCAACCTATGCAAAACAAAAGATTGACAAACAACCAATCGGTTATGTAGATGCTCTTAGAAGCCCCTTAAAAAGGGAAGATAACAAGGGGAAGATGGTACCATTAAAAAGTGTTCCTAATAAACAGAAATCATCACCCCCTACAAAATAAAAAGAAGACAAAAAGAATACAGTGACCAGAAGGAATACCCCTAATAGATATCAACATATCTTCCTTGGATATTGCTACTCTTGCAATAATTTTGGACATAAAGCAGTACATTATAAATCCTATAGAAAGTACAATCCTAAAAATGTCCAAAGATATAAGAAAAACAAGAATAATGCAGAGAAAAGAAACTATAATTCATTCTCACCTTTACAACATTACAATGTTGAATGTCATAAGTGAAACAATTATGTTCATAAATTCATTGAATGTAGATTTCCAATGCAATCCTTGAAGACAAACATTCCCAACAATAAAGATAAAAAGATATGGAAAAAAAAACACGTGGAAGAAAAGATAACAGAATGTAAAATAGCCATGTATGCCAAGAACACAAAGTTTCAATGGTATATTGACAGTGGATTCTCTAAGCATATGGCGGGAGATAAAATAATATTTCTCAATCTGACAAAGAAGTAAAAAGGAAGTGTCACATTTGGAGATAAGGTATCTTCCAGAATACTTGGAAAATGAACAATCACTTTGGGAAACAAGAAAAATAATGCAGAAAATGTGCTAATAGTTGAAAATATGAAGCCCAATCTTCTAAGTATAAGACAAACTTGTGATAAAGGAAATATACTCATTTTTACTCCTAGAAATGTGAAATCAAGAAGGAAGGATCGGGAAAATTAGTAGTTATTGCACCAACAAGCTCAAGTAATGTATATATTTTAGATATTAAAGAAGAAGAAGAATGCTACATGATTCAAGTAGATGAAAGATGGTTGTGGCACAAAAGAATGGGACACTTGAGCTTTGACAATCTGATCAAAGCTAGTAGAAAGGAAGCAGTGAAGGACATGCCAAAGATTATAAAAACTTCTGACCTTGTTTGTAAGCATTGCCAACTTTGGAAGAAGATGAAAGTCAGATTCAAGACAAAATAATACTCTACATCAAGACCCTTGGTGCTTGTTCACACTGACCTCTGTGGACCTACTAGGACTAGAAGTATATGAGGGGAACATTATTTCATGTTGATTATTGATGACTATACAAGGATGACTGGGGTACACTTCCTCATAGAAAAATCAGAGGCATTTGAAAACTTTAAGGCATTCAAAGCGTATGTGGTGAATGAGACAGATCTCAATATCAAATGTCTAAGATCAGAAAATGGAGGGGAATTTATATCTAATGAATTCAATAATTTTTGTGAAGATCATGAAATCAAGAGACAGTTTTCAGCTCCAAGAACTCCTCAACAGAATGGAGTTGCTGAAAGGAAAAAAATAATTGTTTAAGAGGTTGCAAGAACAATAATGAATGAAGACAAACTTATGAATAAGTTTTAGAGAGATGTAGTATATACAATAGTTCACATACTCAACCGAGAACAACTTAGAGTTAACCATGACAAGACACCTTATGAGTTATGCTTTGGCAGACTAGCATCAATCAAACACTTCAAAGTCTTTGGGAGAAAATGTTATGTTAAGAGGGATGATGATAACCTAGGAAAATTTGATCCCAAATCAGATGAGGGGATATTTCTTTGTTACTCACCAAAAACAAAGGCTTACAGATGATATAATATAAGATTGCACAAAATAGTGGAAAGTGAAAATGTAAAAGTAGATGATCTAAATTTGATAAAAATCAAATCTCAAGATAAATAAAAAATTGATGAAAGGAGAAGAACTAGTGATGATGAAGAAGATGGTGAATCACGTGATGAAGAAGATGGTGAATAAAAAAATGAAGAAGATGTTGAAGAACTACAAGAGAATGAACCACAAACTGATGAAGAAAAGGATGAGGAAGAAACACCCTTGCCAAAAGCTCCATCAAAAAGAGTTCAAAAGAATCACCATGAAATACAAATCATAGGGGATAAAGGTGGAGGAGTAAAAACTAGAAGAAAACTTACATTTGAATCAAAACAAGCAATGCTTTCTCTGGTAAAACCAAAATCATTTTCAGAAGCCAGCAAGAATGAATATTAGATAAAAGAAATGAATGAATAACTTGACCAAATAGAGAAAAATCAGACCTGGGAACTGGTCCAAAGACCAAAAGACAAAAATGTGATAGGGACCAAATGGATTTTCAAGAATAAACTTAATGAAAATGGATAGATTATAAAGAATAATCCATATTAGTGTGCAAGGGATATGCACAAGTTGAAGGAACTGACTTTGAGGAGACATTTTCCCCAGTGGTAAGATTAGAAGCTATCAGAATGTTTTTGGCATTTGCATGCTTCAAAAACTTCAAAATCTATCAGATGGATGTCAAGTCAACATTTCTAAAAGGAACCTTAGAGGAAGAATTCTATTTAGAACAACATGAAGGATTTAAGTTGATAGAAAATCAAGATTATGTATGTAAACTAAAAAAGGCTTTGTATGGTCTTAAACAAACTCCCAAAGCATGGTTCTCAAGGCTTGATAACTATCTATAAGAACAAGGATACGAGAGAGGGACTACTGAAAACAACCTATATATCAAAATTTAAGAACAAAATATGATTGTTGTTGTTGTATATGTGTATGATATCATTTTTAGAAGTAGTTTGACTATACTGAGAAAACGATTTTCTACAGAAATGAAGAAAGAATTTGAGATGTCTATGTTAGGTGAACTAACATTCTTTTTGGGTTTACAAGTTACTCAGACAAACAAAGGGATATTCATATCCAAAACCAAATATATCAAATAAATGCTAAAGAAAGTTCAAATGGAAGATTGAAAACCTATGAGCACTCCCATGGTTACAGGATGCAAACTAAGCTTAAATGATGATTCACCAAAGGTAGACCAAACCATGTACAATTCAATGTTTGGTAGTCTATTATATGCAACATCAACAAGACCCGATATCATACAAGTTGTAGGACTAATAGGAATATTTCAATCTGCACCTAAAGAGACTCATTTGAAGGCAGCAAAAAGGATATTCAGATATCTAAGAGAAACCTTGGATTTTGGATTATGGTATCCAAAAAAAAAAAAAAATACATTAAATGCATATACTGATGCAGATTGGGTTGGTAGTATGGATGATAGGAAAAGCACCAGTGGAGGAGAATTCTTCCTAGGAAAGTGTCTAGTATCATGGTTAAGTACGAAGAAAATATATATATCACTGTCAACAACAGAAGCTAAATATATTGTTGTTTCCACCTGATGCACTCAAGTAAATTGGATGAAACAAACCCTAGAAGACCTATAAATAAAGTATGATCATCCAATTCTTCTTAAATGTGACAATAATAGTGCTATAAACCTCTCTAAGAATCCTTTTATGCATTCTAAACCAAACATATCCCAATTAAATACCATTTTCTGAGAGATCGGGTTTCTCAAAAGACAATCAAAGTGGAATATGTTGATACTAAAGAACATATTGCAGATATATTCACAACCCATGAGTACTTTTGAATACCTTAGATAGAAATTGGGGGTAATCTCCATATATAATTGAATTGCACAAGTTTCATCATAGGATGAGTACATGGACAGGGGGAGTATAACCTAAGGGTGAGAAAAGAAACATCCCTTCTGTCATTGTTGTCAAAGGGGGAGGAGAAACAATAAAACCCAATTAATAAATAAGGGGTTTTTATTGTGTTGCCATCGATTCCAAAGGGAAAGAATGTTGGACATGGTGTTGGCATTGATTTCAAAGGAGGTCAATATGCTCAATATTTGACATAATGTTATGAAGTTGACACTAATGTCAAAGAAGGGGAAAGATCAAAATTTGTTGCTCAATAAAATGTGTAAAAGGGTCTGGTATGAGTGTATCTATTAGACTTCTTTATCTTTGACCTGGATAATTGCCACCTGCATTACCTCTGACTTCGACTTGCATTACCTTCGACATCAACTTTCATTGCCTTTGACTTCGAATTTCATTGCCTTCAACTTCGACTTGGATAACTTCGACCCACATTGCCTTTGACTTCGACTTGGATAACTTCAACTTGTATTTATTGACTCTTGGTCGAATTGACTTTAATTGACTGACTATGCCTCGACATGACTTTCATTTTGGGCGACTTAGTTTTCCCATTTCAAATTTTGGGTGGTCGAATGTATTTTATTTTCCGACTTGACTTTGGTCAACTTATTTTTCCTCGACCCGACTTGCAGTTTGGTCGACATAGTTTTCCCATTTCGACTTTCGGGTGGTCAAATCTATTTTATTCTCCAACTTGAATTGTGGCTTGAGTGGTCAAGAATTCCCCGTCATATAAACATCCAGAATTGTAATTGTTTTAAACTGAGAATTCCATGTTGGTAAGACGAATAGGCTGTAAGCCTCTTGTTTACAGATCAGACATATTGCTCATCAATGATCCAACAAACACAATATGACCAGAGGAACTGTACAGGAATAGTTATTGGATGGCTGAGGTCTACACACAATGAAATCATAAATACTATGGATCGACAATGGATAACGAAGATTGATCATAGATCATTTGATCAATATGAAAGCGTGAGGCCAAAATAAGAAGAGTCAATCCATAACTTAGATCGACTCATAAAGGCTAAAAAATATGATTAAATATAATTAACACCTCGGGAAAAGGGTTTGTTCAAGGAAATATTACAACAACAGTAAACAATTTTTTATTCCATTAATGATGAACAACTTGCAAGGGATTTGAAGTCTTTTGAATTAAAGACAAAAATTTTAATGACAAAATGTTAGCATTATTATTAAATTAAATGAAGAGGTGCATTGGTTCATACAAAGAGACACAATGTTTCAAACTCATACATGTTGGTATATTATATAAATAGAAAGGTATAATGGAAGGAAAGTATCTCTGCAGTCTACTTCAGATCAGAAGCAGGAGCAGAGTCTAAGAAAGAAACTGTAAACATTTTTATTTAGTGAGGGTGGTAGGGAGGATCTCAGGAGGATTGAATTCCTTTGCAGGTTAAATCATATTTCACAAGGGATTTGCTGCTTCGTAGAGTTGGTTCTCTGAAACAAGGGAATCGACGCTTCCTAGAGTTGGTGCTCTAAAACCAGGGGATTGGTGTCTCCTTGAGTTGGTGCTCAAAAGAAGAGAGATTGTTGTCTCTCACACAATTGTAACTTGTAATTGTTATTGTTATATTTAAATTTATGTATTCAATACATTCTTGTTGATCAATTGTTATGATTAATTAATTTTTTAATTAATAAATGAATAAAGTTTTAAAAGAAGCAACAATATTGATTCAACCCCCCCCTCTCAGTATTGGTCAATATTTCAACAAGTTATTGCAAGTAGTTATTTTTAATTAACTGCCCAATTAGATCTTGAGAGAAGTATTTTAGGGAATTTCTCTTTTGTGGCCCTAACCCATAGCTATAGGACTTAGATTTTTGTGACAATTGGCCTGAGTCAACTTTTGTAAAAGTCTGGTCTGAGTCACTTACCTACTATCATTGGTATTCATAAGTGAAAAATATAAAATAAAATGTTGCAGCTTGGAAAAGTTGTGCTTGTGATGTGAAAGAAGTTGTGGCATGCAAAAAGTTGTAGAGATTACAATTGTTGGGTTGTGTCACCGCAAATAATTGTAAGAAAAGTCGTGATCTAGGAAAGTTGCAATGTAGAACACTGCCAAGGAAGGAGGTTACAAAAGGTGTGTGAAATAATAACTATACAAAGTAGTGTTGTGGAATCTGTTGTGTTGAGGAAGGGTCATGATTGGACTGGAGCCATGTTGTAGGTTTTGAAAGAACATGAGACATTTATGCATAGATCACTAGTCTTGTATAGTGAAATAAGGAGAATCAAAGGAATTGAGACTCAGTTTGTTTAGTGTGTGGATGAGGTTATTGCTTGGTCTATTTGAAAGGACTGTGAGAGTCTCATTCTCATGATATTCAACAGAACTCTTTCAATGGCTATTGATTCAATTTAGGGCCTATTAAAATACTTAAAGATATTTTCAATGACATTCAAAATTACATGCTAAATAAAAAGTTGTCTTTGGGAAACAAGTTAGTAAGGCACAAAGTGTCTAGGCTAGATTTGATGTTTCAAAGGCTAAGGATGCAAAAAGTATATTTATCTACTCTTTCATCATAATTGTACATAAAATACTTACATAATAAATTACAATAAACATTTTTCTTGTTTTGCAGTGTATTCCTCTATTCTCTCCATCACATGCTTGCATTAGTTCTATTGGATTTTAGCTTCTAGATGTGAGTTTAGAAAATCTCACTAATTTTAAAATTGATTTATGATAAATATCTATACGAACCAATCTGGGATGGCTAATAGTTTTAAAGGAAATAATCTAGATCACCGCATACATTATAGCCTTTTCAAGGACAATCTGTGGCAATCCTTTACAAATTCTTCAACATTATATGTTAGTAGTGATCCAAATTGATATGTTGTAAACATACACAAAATCATTTGCATGTATTAAGTCTTACATGTATTTTATTGGAAGAATGTTAAATCCAAAGATTGATATAAAATATGCCATTTTAGGATTTAACAAGATTTAGTTTCCATATACTCTTGAATATCTTCTTGTAATTTTAGGATTCTTGTTATCTTGATGTCTTATTGTAATATTGATACATCAAATGTCTCAAGATCGTGTAAGTTGTCTTGAATTATCATGATGATGTAAGTTATCAGGATGTAATTTATCTTGAGTTATCAAGATGATGTTATCTTGATTTCTTCTTGATGTATTCTTGTAATGTTACCAAACATGTTACATCCTTCCATGCCTCATCAGTTTGATGCTCCCAATAGTGTCATGACATATTGAAAACAACACCCTATTAAGATTGAGGCCCATATGCTTATAAAATGGCGCTGATTTATATCTTTGAAACCATATCAAAACAATGGAGACCCAATAATTTGTCCTTGGAAAAAATGGAGACAATCCAATGAAAATTTCATTGGATTGTCCCAATAAAAAGTTAAAAACCAGTGTAAATCCACCCACGTGTTATACCCACGAGCATAACACACCACCAAAAAGTGCAACTTGAAAGGTTGGATAATTACAATTGTTCAGGAGCCACACAAAATTATTGTGAACAAAAATGAATCAATCGACCATCTTACATTGAAAAATATAGAAATGAAGAGCCTACAAGAATTCTCATGTTTGGAAACACGCTTTACATACACATCGTGATCAATCCATTAGGATTTGATTTCTTACAAAGGTATGTTATGTTCTTTAGTACAAATAATTTTTTGGTAAAAAAGACTTCACATCCATGTTAATCCAGTCCTTCCGGAGCTGCTAGCGTACAAAAAGGTCCATTGTGCTCTTTAATATAAATCTTAAAATCATATAATATGCATATGCATGCATGTGCAACTATTTATGTCTAGATAGGCTTAATTTTGAAGTGCAGACCAATGAGAGAGAACACAAAGCACTTGAGTGCCTGCAAAGAAGCAAAATCAATGGTAAGATGATAGCATTTAATAAAACAAAACTATGATAGGAAACGTGTATTTGTGAAAGACTAAAAAAATCACATGGCCCAAAGTATGGATTGAGGTGTTAAGGGACTCTACCTATTGTAGTATATATAATGGAATAAAAATAGTAAATCTGGAACAATGAACATGGAGATATTGCATGCCAAAAAAATGTAAACAGAGTAGACCCAAGCCCTTGTTAAATAGATGTATCCACTCCACCATTATATGAACAAGTACTTGCAAAATTTCCCATGAACTAGTATCAAAGGCCATTTTGGATTTTGAAAATGATTTGGATAGGGATCGTTTTGGAGTGTGAGGATTTATTTTGTGTTGTTATAGAAATATGACTGATTGAGCTATTTGCCATGATAATGAAGGATAAATGTAGCCAAGAAAATTTGAGAAAAGATAAAATCTAAGCCAATGAGATGAAATTTCAACTTCACATGAATCGTTAGGCCAATCAAGCAATTTGTTTTACCAAATATGCCATCGATTTTTTTAGGTGGGTGTGTTTACATTATTTTAGATGCAAAACAATGCTTAAACCAATGAATTATGTCCAAGTTGTTGGGAAATTTTTTCCAATGTTTGAAATAGAGAAAAGCATTTTCAAACCCTTACGTCACAAGTGTATTTTACAACATAAACTTAGATGAAATAAACTCAAGGAAGATTAGGATTTATCACCATTAAGTCTAGTCACCAATAAGTCTAGATCCATCCAAGAATGTTTAACATTAAACCAAGATCTAAGATATTATAGCTAGTCAAGTACTTGTCAAAGTATGAACTAGCAGACTTGTGCAAATCGCTATTAGATGAAGAGTTAAAGCAAGGATTATCACTTGACTTTCAAACTCTCAAGAAGGAATACTAGACAAATACCAGAAAATCAATTTATTGAATTACATTTTTTTCTCCATATAGGAGTCAAAGGTCCTATATAATCCAAAATTGGGCCATTTTAAAACAATAGCAGAAATGTGAATTATGCATTGCGTCAAATTATGACAATGTCTAGATTTTCCATTAGAAATATAGTGTCAAATTATTCATTATTTATTAATTATCCCCTTTTGCTAACTACTTTTTCTCATTCGATGGAGTTTAGGTACAACCAAAAAGGTAACTATCAGACATATCTTCCTTGAGCGAGGGAATTTTTGGACGGAGGTGGGAAAGTGTTATGTCCAACACATATAATAGGGTGAGATCAACTAGAGGTGAAAAGGTCAGAATTACCTCAATGACGATGGGTACTCAATGAATTACCTCAGTTGGACACTGATTTTCGTGTCAATGAGAGGATTTATCGCATTGCTCTGTCGTCCATACATGGTCTCAGTCTATTCTTTGTGGATGGAATAAAGGTGAAAGATGGAGGACTTGTTGAGTTGATGGAGTATGTCATATCATGCTACAACTATGGAGATTGGTTGAGGTTGGTTCCATATATGCCAAGTATGCGAAGATATGCAGTCTATGAAAATTATATACAACTAAAATATAGTGATCGCAATAAAGGAATGACAGTTTATATTGATGGAAGGCTAAAGGCGTCGGGGAATATTGCAGGGCTTATTAACAATACAAGACCTGAGACAACAAGAAAGCAACCCAATTGTATATTTGAGGGGTGTGAAGGAAATTGAATATTTGTATGTGAAATAAAAGCAATAGCTTCAAGGGAAGAGTTGTTGGTCGATTTTAATTTGAATCGAATCGACGGAAGCACTGTTATTATGGGGGTAAATATGTTCTACCAGTATACCAAACATGTAATTAATGTTTTAATTTTTATATCTTTAACATAAATTTTAATAACTCATGCTTCTTAGATTATTTTCTAACATTCTAAAATGCCATGCATCTTATAATATGGCAGGGTGATCATGGGAAGGCACTGTCTGGCTCATAGCAGGTATAATATTGATTTTCATATCAAATATTGCTTACAATAATTGAATTAATATGTTTATTTGTTGATTTGTGGGATGAAATATATGATTCCATCAACCCGATGGAAACAATTTGAAAGGCCTTGAGAAAGGTGAATAGCGAATTCATTGAATTGGCTAGGTCTCAGCCACTTACAAAGGTGGGAAAAGAAAGCATGAAAATTTTAAGGAAGGATATAGAACAATTTGGGGTAAGTGGGATTTTAAGAAGAGATTGTTTCTTACATATATTGATTTATGATATTTTGTATGATATCGTTATATGAGCAATACTCTAACATTTTATTTCTATAGGTATTTTTGGATCCAACGGGACATCCTTGTCATGGGGATGTTGCTAGTGGAAGTGATGCACAAACCCCACAATGTCCTATCATGAGCAACATACCTGCGAGGCTATTTGCCTCTCTATCTATGGCTCAAAGGACTAAAAATACTAGGGCTTATGAGACACCCCCACCACACATGTTATATATTGCACGTGATGTTCTACAAGGTGAATATCATGAGGATATTATTTTTTCACAGCCAAATCATTGTTATCATGGGGAATCACATGTTCAAAGCTCAGGAACACTCTCCATCATATTTTTGGTGGAATAAAACTTGTTTCCCTTGAAGATACAACAAATCCCATGTATTTTTTAATATGTTAAATAGTCAATACCATTTGATTAAAACCTACATATTTCATATTATTTTAATCTAATTATCATATCATTTTGCAGGAAACAATATTTTTTATAGTACCTTGCATGACAAGGATTTAGAAATTTTTGGGCCCACCATTCGCACACAATGGAATTCCCAGAATGAAGATTTGAAAAACAATCTTATAAACCATATGGTCGGTATATTTGGTGATTCATTCAACAAGTATAAAATCACCTCAAGGGCCAATACATAATTGAAATATGTCAGAGATAAATATAGGGTTCAATTGAAAAAGAACCCTAAGTATGAAGAATATACAAGAGGATGCAAAGGAGAGTGCATTGAGAAACGAAGGGAAGACACCACCTGGCCCTGGAAGATAATATATGATATTTTGAATTGAATATGCTAAATTTTCTTTAGTTCTACAGAAAAAATTATGATATCTTATAACATACTTGAAACTTTTTGTAGGCTCCCAGACACGTCAAAAGAAACCAAGGAAAGACTAGAAAAACATGGGCAGCAAAAACTTGGCTAAGGTGGTTACTTGAGATTAAACCTTGAATTGTAAGTACCAAATAATTTATTCATATTATACATATAATCATGCAAATTATATATAATTGCAACTAGTAAGCAAAAATCCAGATCTTATGCCATGCGATGTAGGGGGATACATTCAACATTGTCGCCACCAAATAAGACTTGATGCTCATCTTCAAGTTCATCTTTCAAGTTGTGGTGGAAAATCGACAAAGGAAGGGATACACACAATATGTCCCTTCGAATGAGTTGGTAAATAAAATGACAATATTGTGATTGTTGATCACTTCATTTGACAGTGGTGGAAAAAAACCCCATGATACTAGTGCTTCATTTGACAGTGGTGGAAAACAACCCCATGATACTAGTGGTTCTCAAACCCATCATGGTATGTGTGTCTTTAAAATAAAATGTATAATATGACGATTATAAATATTTCCTTCATATGGTGTACTTATAACTTTTCTTTTTTCAATGGCAGAGCATGTAAATGAGAGTGCTCAGAGAGAAGAGAAACTGACGACAATCCAACCAATGGTGTCGACTACTCCTCCATGTAAAAAACATAGTAATGATATTTGTACTAATGAAACATTGATATGAATAATAATTAACCATGTCCTTTTAACATTTTTTGTCATTGTAGTGGATGCCCCTATAGTGCATCATCATCCATGTCTTGATACTAGAAGTAGTACAATGCTTGAGATGACCCATCGCCTTCCATTAGAAAATCAGGGCCCAATAGTTGAAGGTTGGGATGAAGAATAATGTGATGATGATTTAATTATGAATTCTATCAAAAAGGAGAAACAAAAAAGATGTGATTGTACATATTTTTAGGACAAATTTTATTGATATAAATTATGGACTATACATTTTTTTTTTCTTGTTGTGCATGAACCTTATATGTTATGTATGCATGTACCTTATTTATTTCATTTAGATTTGATTCTTTGTTTTCTACTTGTTATGCATGATTGGGTATGGGGAGTTGAGAGAGATGCAAAGGGGGGGAGGGGCCAAATGATCTTCCACCTTCACATGGTTGGTCTTGTTTAGTAGAGAATAAATTATTCTTGAAACCAAGAGGAAATCATTCATGAGGTATTCCCATTTAATATTTCTAGAGCATCGCACATGTTTAATTATTATTTAGTCATAGAACGTTTATTTCTCTTTACCAAATGCAAGCTCATAGATGTTTAGTTATTATTCAGTCATTTAACCTATTATTGTATTTGACAAATGGAGGTTTGAAGGGAGGTCACCTCCACGATTGACAATGCATTTTCAATAAGGTATAAATCATTTACTTCTATTGCGTCATTATTTAGTTACATTAGTTGGTTACATTGTGTAGTATTTTTTTCATGCATTAGTTAGTTACATTAAACTCAATGATGAGGCTTCTTCCAAATCTGTTACAAGTGCATTACTACTTGGAACACCTTTTGTGAAGCATTATGATAATGTTTCTATACTCCAAGATATTTATCCAATGTGATGTGTAGATGGTTATAGCTTCATCAAGTGTCGAGCCAAAACATCCAGCAGAATATTGAAGTCTTCAAAAACATCGAATTCAACAGATTCAAAAACCAATTATGAGATACTTATTCTCAAATTTAATTTTATTTGTGAGTTGTGTTTTTCTATGAAGTCACATTATTTAAGAGAAACACCCTTGACCAAGCCTTAATATATGCCATATAAATTGAATGTGAGATTGATAAACACCCTTGTTTTCCTCTCTCTTGTAACCATAACCCTAACCCTCAACCTCACAACCCTAATACTACTTTTGTGCCTCAACCATCCCACCATCCAAACACTAATTTCATCGGCCCTTCCTCCTCTCACCCAGATCAATGGTGTCACTTTCATAAAATATAATCACATTTTGTTGTAGATTTTTGTGCATTAAAACATCAAGCCACATCCAAAGAATTGTACATTACATAATTGACCCTAGACTATGCATATGCCCCACCATCCCCTACCCCTGAACTGAAACTCGAATGTATCCATGTCCTCAATCCTACCACTACATATCCTTCATTACTCTTAATGATGAAAGACAATATTACCAAATCTATGTATCTTGTTTTTACTCATAACTGCTAGGTTAAAAATCAATTATCCACAATCATCCTTGAAAACAACAATGTTAAACAAAAAATACATTTCCCATAACCTTATGGAATGACTACAACTACCTACCATAACCCATCCCTTTGTATATCATCTTAGTTGGGTCTAACAAAATGACCCTCACCTGTTGTTAATAAACAACACACAGTAACTTTTTCCACTAGCCCCTTCAAAGCTATCATTGAATATGACATATCTCCATTAGACTATTTTGATATTCTATTAGGAATCTCATACCAATGCCAACACAAGCCTTATACAATGTTTTCCATAATTCCTATAAGTTATTTAAAGATGGTAAAACCTATGAACTAACCTCTATCGTTGTCCCTCTCTCTAATTGAGTTGTTTTTCAACCAATAAGCATGCATAAATTATTTGATTTAAATGTTATCCCACCCAATACACCATTGCATCAAGCTCCACCTTAGACACTCTCCTTAACTTACCAATGGGAATTCCCCCTCTATGCATGTACCTTCTATTTCTATCACTAATATACCTTAGCACCTTACTACCCATTCATAAACCCTAAACCTATCTCATGTTCTATCATGTTATTTAACCTAGCATGTCTACCATATAAAATCCTCTATTTATCCACTACCCATTTTCCTTCATTCCCTTTGTACCCACACTCCTCTACTCTCACATTGCACAAAAAGAATCCCTCCAACACACTTGACAACACCTTTACAAACCTCAACAAACCAAGAACCATCGGATTCTTTATCTTAGGACCATTTTGTAAATATAGATCCATGCATAGAAGCCACACTACTTATGATTGAGGACACAACTCAATATTCCATCACAAATCCACCACAAGGTGCACACTTAACCACAACAATGACACATTGTGTGATTTTATTAGAGGTTATTACCATCTTTCCATGGGTAACCACACACTTCATCCACTTGACATCATCTCACATATCACGTTTATTTATAGCATGTGGATTGGATAACCAAGTTTCTTACACACAGACACATCATTGAATATCATTTCTACATACAGGTTGCTACCATGTAGTACACACTCTATGTTGGGTGTAGGACACAGTTACATGCCTTCATAATTCAACATTTGGACACTGATTGGGTATCTCCATACTCCATACAAGGATATCATCTAGAATGATTGGTCACATTGTCATAATGCTTCTACAAGCCTCCAAATAATTTAGTCTCTGCTCACAAATTTCATTTTTGAGGCTATGGCTAGAGGTTCATTTCTCGTGTCATCCCATATTACTATTTTAGTAGCAACCACCACATTATAATCAACATCTAACTTTTTCCATTATTGTTTTTCCTTATAAACTTTATTTGTTTCTTATTAAAGAAAAAAGACTCCAAATTGACCTTTGGCTCTTCTAGCTCACCTAGTCTTTCCATCTCCATAACTATAGGGAAATTCCCACTAATACTTGATGGTTGACGGGATAAATTATTTTCATTACCCGTGGTTGTATCCATGGGTTCAGAGGTTCCTTTCCCATTAGTATTAGCATATGTTTTTCTTTAGTTCCTCTTCTTTTACGAGTTCTTTTTTTTAATTTCTCAGCTTGAGCTTCTTTGTTTTTTTTTTCTCAGCTTGAGCTTCTTTGTTTTTTTTTTCTTCAGTTACCGAATGAGCCCTTTATTAAATTTCTAACTAAGCATTCTCTTCTTTTAAATTTTTCTTGGATAGTTTTGCTACTTCTTGGACAGTTTTTCTACTTCTTAGATTTCTTTCGTTCTTCTAATGCTTTTGTCTCAACATCGAATTTCTTCCTCTTGTTTCTTTTTTGTTTGTTCTTTCAACATTTTTTTTTCTTTGTTGAATTATATTTAATACCTCTTCATAGGAGGTTTCACTCCTTTTCACTTTCTCCTCCTCCCATTCCTCATGGATATAAGTCCAAGTGTATCTACACCAAATTGCATGTTTCAATACAACCTTTTCAGGATCATGTCTCCCAAACCTCTCTTCTCTGAAATTAAAATCAATGATAGCTTGGCTTCTGGTCTTGCATAAATATAGTTTCCTATCCCATACATCCCAAGTTCTAGGGGGTAAGAATGGAAGAAATTATTTTGATATTTATTTAAAGAAAAGTTAAATACATGCAATATAGTTTGATAAGTAAATTCCATGATGATCAACTTGTCAATTACAAACCTTTGTAGGGGATGAGGTGACTCAATAGTGACGTAATTCTAATGTAGGTATGATTAGCACTTGTGTAAAAATCCCCCATTGATCCTATGAATTTCATGGCATCCTTAGATAATTTAGGAGTTTCTTTGTAGAAAATTGATTAGTATAGTGGGGTAATAAAATGATCACAAATTATGGAAAACTACCATTTATACTTATTCTCTCAAAGGTCTTGGAAACAAACGTGAATAGGGATTTTATAAGGATCCTAATTCCATCTCATTCCTCATAAAGGGTTAGTTGCAAAGATTGTATCCACAATGTATCATGTTGGAAAGGAAGTTTGAAGAACAAAGAATGAGTGTGCACACAAAAGCAGGTAGATGTGCAAAACCAATAAGAACAACATTTGAGTATGCAAAAGAAGTATGCATACTCAAAAGCAGGAAAAGCATGCCCGAACAATGAGTCAACATAAGTTTTAATGACTCGGAATGAGTTGTAATAGGGATTTGGAAATTGGGAGATAAATGAGTAGGGTTTTCAGCCATAAATTATAGGAATAAATATGTAATGGGTAAGGTAGAATAGGTTGTTGAAGTCCGAAAGTTGTTGATGTTGAGAGAATAGACTGAGAGTGTGAGAGAGTATATGTCTAAAGGTTTAAGGAGAGTTGTGGAGAGAGGCTTTCACTGTAGAGTAGCTAGGCAGGGTGGGGACTGATAACATGATTAATCTATTGTATCACAATGTGCAAGCCTGAGAATATTTCATAAAGAACAATAATGAAGCCAGTCGTTGTGGACATAGCCCAAAGTTTGGGTGAACCACATTAAAACTCTTTGTCTGAATGTCTTGTTATGTGATTGTTCATGAATGCTTTGTTTATGCATAACTAGATTTAGATATGTGTAGTATATGATGTGCAGTAAAGAGGAAGGTTACAACGAATAGTTTGTTTTACAATCTACGTCACAATGATTTTGCATAATTGATGTTGCTAATTAATAAAGGGAAAGGAATATATAATATTGAAAACAGGGTAAATAAAATAGGAATGAGCATGGAGATAGCCTCCCATCCCCTCATTACTGCAGAATCTTGGTTCCTGCAGCCCCAATAAATGCCTCAGGTGATACTTCACTTGCATGTAGGTGATGTCGAAAGGGTCAATGTCTAGAGGGTTTGTTGGTTAGATAACTTCAACCTAGGGTCTTACAACCATATGCCAACAAATGGTTCCATTGTCAGGACGCAGAATATGTGATTGAGGGAATGTTTGGGAGGGCGACTAAGAAAGAGATCTCAAAATGGTTAGAAGGGTTGAGTGACGAGAAATGAATGCAAGGGTATGTGTACACATAGCTGGATGATATTTTCTTTGGAGAATTTTTAGTTATCTTAACTGAGTGGTTAGAAAGACTAGTGGAGAATACTGGAAGGTACCAAACTGCAACGTCGAGGAACTAGAATCCTAAGTTTGTAAGGTAGTTGAACTCTATAAGTAATAAGAATTCTCATGCAGATGATTGTTGGTTAAACAACATATTGGGAGGTTATATTACGAAATTTGCATTAGATTGTACCCAGTCATAAAGTGTTGCAAAGAGGGATTTCTTAAAAGGTCCACACGAAAGGTTTATGAAATCATTGGGTACTTGAATAAATATGTTGTTGTGCGACAAGTGAGTGATGACAATGGAGTCTAATTTCTAAGGGGATCCGTACACATAGGGGAACCGGGGGATGACAATAGGATAGTATGAAGCTAGGAAAGAGTGAAGGAAGAAATGAAGAAGGAAGGGAGGGACTAAGGATGCAGAGAAACAAAGAAGGTATATCAGAGGAGGAAGATGATTTTGGAGTACTATGAAGATGAAGAAGATAGAATAGGTTGAAGACTAAGGTTGAGAAAGGAGATTTGTGCAGTGAACCTGAGGGAATAGAGCCCTACACAATAGTCCATATTGAAGAAATACTGAACATAGAAGAAGAGAAAGAGGATTCTTAGTCCATTCCGATAATAGAAGATTTGTTAAGTCCTATTCAGACTAGATCCTGTGTCGATTCCATGACCCTGTGTGCATCACCTAGATCGGAAATAAAATTTGAGGATTTGTCAAAATCACATATAGTTAGTAAGGGGGGACAGAGTAGTAGTATCCAAAGTAGTGGAAGCGATACGCCAAGTCAGATTCAACCAACATCTCGAAGGGGAGGTATGACACAAAACAACATGGCAGGGGTAAACAACACACTGAGACTACCTAAGTTCCAGGGAGTTGAATCGGAGGACCCGGAACAACATCTATTCGTATGTGAAACAATTTGGGCCACGAAGAATATCCAAGATGAAGTTGTGAAGATTGCATAGTTGGAAACAACATTTAGAGGCTGTGCATTTGTATGGTATATGAAACTACAAAGAACCGCAACCACGGGACAAGCTAGGACTTTAGCAGAGATTAGACAAGAATTACTAAAATAGTTCAAGAAGCCAAAGTTTGAATCGCAACACATTACAGAGTTGAAGGAAATCAAACAGGTGCAGAATGAGTCAGTTTGGGACTATGATCAATGGTTTAAGGATCTAATGGGTAGACTGACATTCTAAATCCCTGTTCAATAGCACTAATAATGGTTTGTCACAGGACTTCTACCACACATTCACGTGTCATTGATTCAACAAAATTTTATGTCGCAACATTAAGCTTTGGAAATTGCAATGAAATTGGAAGCATCTCTCATAGGAGATGGCAGGGGGATGGCGCAAGTCCATACACAATTAGTTTCCTTGAAAATTCAATAGGCAGAACTTACAAAAGGGAAGGAGAAGTGAGAACAGGTCTGGTATACCAAATGTAGGATTGAATTCCACCACAAGGATGAATGCCCAACATTTGTGAAGTATTTGGAAAATGGAGCACCAAATCCATTACCGGGAGGGGGATACTATGAAATATGTAAGAAATAGGGACATCATATGAATGAGTATCCATTACTACAAAAATACCATAGTACACCAAGGAACTTATTCTGTAACTTTTGCAAGTCAGTTGTATATGAAGAGAAGGATTGTCACGCATTTGATTTGATGAGAGAGCGCACTTCATATATGTATAAGATCCAGGAGGAGAATTTTATGATAGAAGGAGGTGGTCCACGGTATAATAATCAGATAGGATTTAATCCAAGAAACAAAAGAACTTTTGGTAGAGGTCAAGGTAGAGGAAATCTTGGCAGAGGAGGTAGAGGACCAATAATATGTTATAATTGAAATCAACCATGACACTTATCTCAAGACTGCCAAAATTATTGTACAACCTACACATACTGTAGAGCACTATATCATGCAACATAAGATTGTCCTCAACTACTTACGAAGTGATAGGAAAAAGGAATCAGAACCAGAACCCAAATCATAATGTGCAGAAGATATCAGCTGAGAAACACAATGAAGGACCGAGAATAACAGTCGTTACGCATGGAGGAGCTATAACAAGGGTTGATGTGACAAATGGGGGGAAGCAGGTTGAGAAATGGGTGAGAAAATCAATAGGTCCTATGCCAACATTTGACCTTCAGCAAGAAAAGGAGACATATAAAAGGGTAAGAAAAGATATACTAGGACCGGATTGGGTAGCATCAACATCATTTCCACCTCTGGTCTGTGGTTGTACTATACTAGAAAATCCACTTGAGAAGGTAAGTACTCTAAGATAATTTTTGAGAAGTTGCATAGAGTTAATAAAAGATGAAACTACATTGAATGCACTATGTGAAATTATTTATCATTGCGCACAAGAAATGGAAATTCTTTCCGCACAAAGGGTAGTGAATCAGGTACTGCACAAAAAGAGGACCAACGGAGAATTCAAATTAAACATGTTGATCAGGGAATATGATGTGGTTAACGTTATTTTGGACTTGGGTTCTGACGTGAATGTGATACCAAATAAGACATGGGAAATTATGGGTAAAACCAAGTTAATATAGTCACCCATTCAGTTAAGGTTGACAAACCAGCACAAGATAGTCCCGATCGACTGATTGACATGAGTACCTATGAATATAGATGGTGTGCATAGTGTATTAGATTTAGAAGTCGTCGAGATCGTGGATGATAGTCATCCATATCCAACACTAATGGGTTTAGAATGGGCCTTTGACAATGAGTTAATCATTAATATTAAAAGGAGGGAAATGATATTTTAGGTAGGGGGATTGAAAGTTATTGCATCGTTGGATCCGATAGAAGGAAAGACGTACATAGAGCCAACGAGAGGAAAAAAAATTAAAAACTTGTATAATATGATTGTGTGTATGGATGACTATGTTAACCCCACTGAAAATGGTGCACTTAGTTGGAGAAGAATTAGATCATGTGCATCGGACTCATAGAAATGTTTGGAGCATTGGCAGCAGAGGATGCATGAAGTATCAACTAGACGATGTGTACTCATAACTCAATCATTGCACTGCATTGGAATGGAGTTATGTGATCCACCCAGGTATGGTGGGTTGACTGATATAAGCTCGTTTATAAAGGTGTTTGAGTTGCAGGTACCCGAACAGAAAAGGTTTTTGGAATTAGATGCTTTCTTAAAGGCCACTCCAGCTAGATTGTGGGATACACACAAAGTGGGAATGGAAGACTGGTCACAGTGTAGAAGACTAATACAAGTAAGATTTGGTACCGAGGTGGAGAATATTGCGCAAAAATATACAAGAACAAGTGACCCGTGATATTATGTTGAGTAGTGCAGAGACATATAGAGTTTGATTCTGA
>ML781027.1:585973-603550 GCA_009831015.1 Picea engelmannii | reverse complement strand
CTAATTGATGAGTTTTTGTGCAAGAGGGAAGTTTTGGGAAAAAGAGCCCCACACTCATTCACCCCCCCTCTAAGTGTGGTAGGTGTGTCCAACATTAATGTCAATGACTCCCTAGGTACTCTAATACAATCCAACGAATGCAAATTAATGAGTTGAGGTTGAACACTCGGTGGAATCTCTCGATCAGGGGTCAATAATGAAAACCCATTGTCGAAAGCGAGGAAACCTGCCATTGAGGCATGCAAGTTCCAAGGTACCAATTAGTTTCTAAGTCTAATTCCTAGATAATGAGTTGAATTCGACAGAAAAAGACTCGTCACAGGAGGGCCTTAATGTATCCCCCATCAATGACATGAAACAAGTAACAAGATTTGATGTAGATCAGAGTAACAAGTGATTCAGGATTGACTTAGGGGTGGCTGACGCAATAGAAGGCTTAAGGACTGTAGAAATGACCAACGCAATAAAAGGATTTTCGGGTTGAACTTATTTTTGAACATATTGACGACACAACAACTATTTTGGAAAAACTGACTCAACAACAAAGATCACATACCAATTTGTAATATGATAAAGGAGTATGATCAAGAGAAAAGTGTATATTCCAACCTAGACACAAGGCGAGTGAAAGGGTGTCATGTTCAAAAGAGACTCTTCCATGGAATACAGGTTTAGACACATTTCTTTCCCAATTTTCCCCCACTATTTCTGGCGAGTACCTCTTTATTTTTACGCAAGCTTGAGGAGGATAACATATGCTTGTAATGTAATCTCATCCTTCATATTAGTCCCTCGGAGTATGTTTAATGAACCCTAGGAAGGAGTGGTTTGGTCCTGTATGGGTATTTCGATGTTTGTTTAACGAGTCCAAAGATAGAAAACTCGGGGCTTTTTCATGTTTAGAGAGTCTGAAAAACACTTAAAGAAAACTCTCTCAGTTCTTTTTTTGTAAAGTAGTCTGATGAGACCGAAAAAGAGATAAAATATCGCTCAACATACATTTTATTCAAATACTTTAATGAGTGTGAAAAGAACAAGGTCGCTTGACAATCTTTTCATGTTTAGAGAGTCTAAAAAGAGCTTAAAGGGAACTCCAGGGGTTTCCTTTTTCGTATAACCTTTACAAGTTCGAAAAAGTGATAAAAGTATACTCGGTTACATATCATTGATTTGCAAGCATGATAAAGAACAAATACTAAGCTTGGTAACTTATTCTCATGTATTCACGAGCATGAGAAAGAACAAAGACTAAGCTCGGGATTGTTTTCATTTTTACACAAGTTTTAAAACAAAACAAAATTGTGCTTGTGATAGATTTTAATTTTTACACAAGCTTAAAAACTAAACAAAACTATGCCTGGACTTGGTTTCATTTTTACACAAGCTTGAACCAGAGGAAACTATGATTGAGGTAGGTGGTTTCAGTTTTACACAAGCTTGAACCAGAGGAAACTATGCTTGAGGTAGGTGGTTTCATTTTTACACAAGCTTGAACCATAGAAAACTATGCTTGCAACTTCCCAACGCATGGTTCACGAATTCACATGGTTTGTACTTAGCCCCCATCTTAAGAAGCTAGCAGTTTAACTTCAGCATGAAGTCCAGAGGCTGAGGAAAATTCCCCCCAAGCTTTGTTTCATCCAACTACGAAGGAGAATGGAATGAAACTTCAAATACTATATGAAGGACTTGACTCAAACAGAGAGGGGGAAGTTGTTTCATTTTTTAATGAGCTTGACACAGGAGAATAACTATGCTCGTGAATCCAGGTTCAATCCCTAGACCTCTATTTCATTTTTTAACGAGCTTGACACAGAAACATGAACTATGCTCGTAAGCTCTATTTCATTTTTTAATGAGGTTGCTACAAAGATGTGAAAAACTATCCTCATAGCTGGTTTCATTTTTTAACAAGCTTGAAATCAGAAAATCATGCTAAAAACTCTTTTCTTGATCATGGATTCCAAGAGGATAGTGCTCTGGAAGGACACCATGTCAAGGGACAAAACTTGGTCATGGCCTCCAATAGATCTTCACTTGAAGGAAGAAACACACTCTGGAAGGAACACATGTTGAGGGCCGCGATAGGGGTAATGAGATCAAACTCTAAAGACCCTATCGAAGAGACAACCATGTCAACTATAGGATCCAATTCATCAGAAGTTGAAGTCATGGGAGACAACACCACATAATTAACATGTGGTGGGGGCAATACCTTCTGCATATAAGGACCATTTAGGGAGGTAATCTAGTCAGGATCGGTGAATGAAAGTTGATCAATAGTCACCATTCTTCCATCTTGAGGGAAGTATATCACGCGAAAAAGAGTGTACACAATAACTTTCATGGCATAGACATAATCCCACCTAAGGAGTAAAGAAAAATCCAAGGGGTCTTGGACTGCCATGACATCAATAAAGACATTTTTCCCTCCCAAAGTTACAGGAAACTGAGGAAGGGTCCCTAAAGGTTGACTGGTTATTTTGTTAAAAGCCAACAAATTATGCGTAACTGGGGCAAGATGAGGACAACCCAAAGCTTGCCAAGCAAAAGAGGACAAAATTCTAACAGACACACCTTCATCTATCAACGTCTGAGGAATGTCCCAACCACAAACCTGTACTGTAATCTAGAAAGGAATGTGAGAGGGAAGATGAGGTTTGGTTAGCACACCCCAATCAAAATAGATGGCCTTGTTACTTGGAGGGGGTTCCACGGGAGAATGAGGAATACCCCCCAGCATGGTAGAGTCTGTATCAATGAGAAAAATGTGGGCAGTATTGGGTTTACTTTCGAGAGGGAGAGTAGGATCAACTGATGACGAGATCGGATTGACCACTTGGGTTTCATTCTCCAAGGGGAGAATGGGGTCGACAGGTGGAGACGAATTGACCACTTTGGTTTCACTCTCTAACGAGAGAGTGGGATTGACCGAGGAGGAAATCGGATCGACCACTTGGTTTTCACTCTCTGGTGGGAGAGTGGGATTGATCGAGTATGGGAGAAGATCAAACACTTTGTAAACTGGTTCGACTAAGGACGTGATCAGATTGATGACATGATCAACCAGATTGACCGACGAAGGAATCCGATTAATCATTCCATCAACTACAGGTGGTTTGAGAGTAAGCTTGCGATAAGCAACTGGAAGGTGAGGCTGTGAAACATTAATGTCTTCCAGTAATTTCAAGGCTTCATCCATATGAGGGAAAAGGTGAGTTAGATGACACCCTTTTCATAACATACATAGGAACTTGGCTCTACTTTTCTTCTTCCCAATGATATTTTGACTAGTTGATGGGGGGTCATCAACATGTTGTTCAGAGGCTGACGACATGGGTTGGAGAGGGTGTGTAGACCATACTTCTATAACCTTGGATAGACCAGGTAAATCCTTAAGAATATGGCTACCCTTGCAAAGCCTACAAGGGTACTTGGGCTTACGGGTTGTTTGGGTGATCTTGACATCATCAACACTCCCAACACGATTAACAGTAACTGGTTGTTTTCCAACATGTCTGGCAGTGGTTGGAAGTTTGGATCCTTGCTTATTTTTCTTCTTCTTCTTCTTCCTTTTCTTCTTCTTCTTATCCATCGAGGTACTAGCTTTAGAGATTTCACTCGACGAAGAAGATGAAATGGAAGAAGACCTTGCAAGTGGAGAAGGTGAAGAAGATCTTACTGGTGAAGAAGGTGAAGGATTGACACGAGGTTGATGTCCTTGGGGGGAAGTGCTTGAAACTGAAGCACTAACTGCATTCGGGATTACCTGAGTGGAAAACAACCATACCGGTAATCCAATTGTGAGACCCGAAAGGATCAAAGTAGCGATGTGAGGAGGACCAATGTTTCCATAAGAAGGAAAAACAAAAGGTTCCCCTGGAGAAGGGGTTCCTTCATTGGTCATTTCAGGAACTGATGCCATTAAATAAAAATCCAACCTAGAGTCCGTTAGGGAGAACAAACAACACATGCTAAAAATATAGCAAGCAAGCAAGAAAACAAAAGCTTCTCACAATGAGCACACTAGTTGGTGATGAAATCCAACATCACGAGAACAATATAAGAATTGGTTGAGATAGAGCGGGTGGAAAAGTTACGTTGATGACCTTCTTAACGAACTTACACCCTGGCGCAAGCTTCGACGCAGTAATTGTGGATTTACCCTCCAAGGAGCCCGAGTGAGTTTGGCCAATGTCAATTCCAGGTACCGTGAAGACTTGCCCCTCCATAGTCACCTTGTGTAAAGACCCTAAAGAGATAGTCCACTAAGGTTACCAATCATTACAGTGATGCCTGGGGAAACAGTCGACAGTCCGATCCACGTGCAAGGGCAGGGTATCTAGCCCAAAATCAAATTGAAAGGCTTCCACTCATCATTGTGGGTATACCTCTCAAGCGACCCCCATAATACGCACAATCTCTACACCAATACCAACAAATCAGGGTGAATAACTCTGGCAGTATCAATGCGACCTCGTGATTGACCCTTGTGTTAGAAGGGCTTCCCAGGAAAAAATATAATAAGTGGATTTCGCCACTCCCTAACTCAAGATTCTATGTTTGTATGCATATTTGGAAAGTTATCTTTCACACCTATTCCAAAGCCCTACAACTAATCTAATGTAGGTTTCCTACCATCAAAATATAAAAATGTCTAATCAATTTTTATAAGTTCTTTATTTTATGGTTGTTGTTACTCAAGAGGAAAATGGCATGAACAATATGGTGTTTTGACCGACTCAAAAGTTATGAAAAGAGATGAAGATGCAATATTTTCATTTCGATGAAAGCTATGCTACGAGAAGGAGAATTTTTTTATCATTCCTAGATGAACAATGTCCCAAAATTTACTAAACTCGTCAATATCAAGACTTTCAAGAAATGAGAAAAAGAGACTGTACACCAATTTTCAAAATTTAAGACCAAAAATGCCAAGAATTTCACTACTTCAAATGCAAATATGCCCCTAATCTAATGCAAAGAAAGAAATAAGAATTTTGTTTCAAATATAGCTAAAAGAAATAGAGAATCGACATGAAACAAGGCAACCCAAACAAGTTTCTCTTTTAACACAAACTATTCAATAAAAGAAAAAGAAGTTCTTTCACCAAACAATTCTAAAGAAAAGACAATTCTTTGTAACTAAAAGACACTCAAAGCAAGAGACTAAATATTTCAAAAGAAAACAAAGCAAAGATGGCTAAAAGCAGTTTCAAAGCTATCAAGCAGATTGTAAACATATCATAATCAAACCCAAAAATTCACCCCAACACCAAATCCAAGGTCTGGGTAAGGAAAGAACCATCAAAAATCAAAAATTTCACAATTTCGCAGGCTATAAGACTAGCACAGTGTGGAAATCACTGATTTCCATGGGCCAGATATGGGTAGGATGCGGAATTTCTGCACTGGTCTAAGCTAGTAGGGTGCAAAAATCTTAAGTCACCGCACTTTCCCTCAAAGCAGGGTGCAAAAATCCTCCAAAATGGAAAAATTAAAACTTAAGAAGGTTTCCAGTGAATTTTAACAATCAGAGAGTCAAGATGGATCCTCCAGTGACTCAGAAAATAGAAACCAAGCAATCAAAGTAAGAAAAAAAGGAAAACTAGGAAAACATCTATTTCCCCAGTATGATCGCCAATTTTGTTATAGGATAAATCGGTAAATGCGGACACAAACTAATCTCCCTAGATCCACCTAGATCTGGAAAAAAACATGACAGGACATGGCGCTTTCCCTAAGTTACAATCATTGATCTTACTACCAAAGAAGGAATTGATGACTTACCTTTGAGATCACTTCCTTATATCTTTGTTGTTCCTGCTTCGCTCTGGTACTCTTGTGATACTCATCCTGCAGTGAGACACAAACCAACCAAAGTGAAAGCAGTACAAGTATATTCAACGACGACCTATGCATATGATCAAGGAATTATGAAATAAAATAAAGACAATTCTATGGGAAAGAAACATGCCACTATATTATATTAATAATAGGAAGAGAGATTACAACCAGATGCCTTGATGTCATAAGGTTCCTTCCAACGATTCCTTGCTTCCCACACACTTCTTGCTCCAAGGATTCTGAGACCATGGATATGATAGCTACTCACAATCTATCTTGACAAAGCAAAGCTCAAGGCCAATCTAACCAAGCTAACAATCCCAAGCCAAAAGCAACTCAATCAAGTTTAATCCCAAGCCAAGCTAATTTTATCCATGAGAGCTCCTCTCCTTTTATAAGCTAAAGAGGATAAGGTGAGGAGGTTAGGATGATCCCACTAAATCATGAAAGCGAGTAAGATCCAAACCATTTGGAGGCCACCTCACCATAGAATATTCTCCTTCTAGAAGCATCGAGAAAATGATCATTTTTCCCACGTACGAAGGTCGTTGCGACCTGGCTATAGTGCAGCCTGCGGAAATTCCGCACCCTAGCTATAGTGCAACCTGCGAAAATCAGGTATTTTTGCACCCCAGTTATGGTGAAGCCCACGAAAATCCTCCAAAATAGGGTTTTTACAGAGGAAAACACAACTTCTTCTCTCAAGGAAAGTTCTTCTCCCTTCTTTCTTCAGGAATCTAGGCCACTGACCTCTCTGAAGGAAACATATAGTTTTACATCATTAACGATCATAGGGATGACGAAAATAATGTGTAACAACCAACCTGGATTTCCTTTCTTCCTGCGCGGTGCTAGTGATGGATTTTTCCACTTGCTGAGCTGTCCTCGATCCATATACCTTGCTTATGTGTCATCCCTAATCTCCTAATCCAACAACTAGATTTCTTGGGCATCGCTCCTTCTTTTCTTCTCTTTTTCTTACTTCGACATAATAACAGTCACTGTGTCTCCCACGAAGTTCATATTTTACCTCGTCTTCCTTGATCTTCACTTGATTCCATACCCAAGGGCCAACAGGCCCCCGACACTCACATGTGACTCGTCCTGAGGAACTTTAGATCTGATCCTTCTGTTTTACCTTGAATTTGGACTGCACAGTGTAGTATTTGATTTCTACTTTATGCCTCCTCTCCATCCCTGTGCAGACTATATTTTCTATGTTTGGTACCCAGTTTCAACTGCACCTGATACCTAGACCCTTTTCTTCTTGTTTTTACTGAGAGCTGTGAGGCATCTAGTTGTCATAGTACAACTTCAGCTGACTCCCATTTACCAATCCTTCCTTCCATTCTCCTTTCAGCGTCTTGATTTATGCAACTCCTCCTTCTCTAACATAGGTGATCTCATATGGTCCAAGACAATGCGTTCTGAACTTCCCTGGGTGTCTTATAAACTTACTGTCATACACCAGTACTAAGTCACCTTGCTTGAATGCCTTCTTCTTGATGTTCTTGTCATGGTAGGCCGTCTCTTTGTCCTTCTAAACCTATTGATGAAATCCTGCAATAAATTTGTCTTCTTCTAGTTCAACCAACTGTGAAATCCTCTCCTGAACATCACCAGTATCATCCATGTCTGTAAATGTAGTAATTCTTAAGCTTGGTACCAACTATTCCATTGGGACAACAACTTCAAGACCATAGACTAGCTTAAAATGGGTCTGGATGGTCATTTTCTTGCAAGTGGTTCTATAGGCCCAAAGTACTGTAGGTACTCTTAAATCCCAATCATCCTTGTTCACATTACAAGTCTTCGTCAGTGATGTCTCCAAGATTTTGTTGAATGCTTCGACAATTCCATTTGCCTGAGGATGATAAGGTGTTCTCTTCTGATGGTAGATGGTAAACTCCTCAGTCAATGCTTCAACTGTCTGATTGATGAAGTCTGTGCCTTGGTCACTCATAAGGATCTTGGGGCATCCAAACCTGGTTATTATTTCATCAAATATAAATTGCATAGCTGTAGTTGCACTACAGTCCTTGACTTCTCTGGATTCGGCCCATCTGGTTAAGTATTCGATTGCAGTAATGATATACCTTTCTCCTGTGCGCTTCCCTGGTGGGTTGATAGGTCCCACGAAGTCAATGGCCCATTTTTTGAATGCTTGTAGGGTCATCTGTGGTGCTAACGACATTTCATCTCTTTTGGATGATCTCCCAACTCTCTGGCACACATCAGAGGCTCTAGCATAATTCTTAGCATCTCTGTGTAAGGTAGGCCACCAAATACCATCTCGCAAAACCTTCTGCGTAGTTCATTTCCCTGCATAATGTCTTCCTACAATGCCTTCATGAGATTCTGTAAGGATTATTAGGCGTTCTAACTCCATAACACATCTTCTTAGTATCTCATTAGGTCCCATCTTGTATAGCTGACCCACTATCAGTGAAAATTCTGCAACATGCACTACTAGCCGTTTCTTTTGTGGAATTGTATCCTCACTAGGTGCCATTCATGTTGATAGGAACTGGACTATTTCTACGAAGTGGTCATCGATCTTTCGGATGGCGAGCAGTTGTGCATCCGACAGTGTATCCTCCAAACTGGTGGGTTCTTCTCCATGTTACAACCTCGACAAGTGGTCAGGGCCCTTGTTCATTTTTCCTGGATTAACTATGATCTCAAAATCATATTCTTGAAACAATAGAAGCCATCTGTATATTCTCCCCCCCAACACTGGCTTGTTGACTAGGTACTTCAATGCAGAGTGATCTGTGAACATATTAAAGTGTCCTCCCAATAAGTAGTGGCATAATTTTTGTAGCACATAGACCATGGCCAATCTTCTCTCTCTGTGGTGGTGTAGTTAATTTCTGTTGTGGATAACTTCTTGATAGAAAAGGATAATGGGTGATCGATGTCTCATGTTCCCAATTGTGCTAACACAACTCCCAATGAAATGGACAATGCATCAACATGCACATGAAACTCTTTAGTCCAATCTGGGAAAACCAGAATGGGTGCAGTAACCATCTTTTGTTTTAGTGTGTCAAAGATCTGTTGGCATTCATCTGTCCAACCAAATTGTTCTCCATCAGTGTTGTAATTTGGGCATAGCCTTTAATGAATTTCCTATAATATCCAGTGTGTCCTAGCATAGTGCACAATTGTTTAACTGAAGTTGGAGGTGGCAAATCAACTATAATTTCAATTTTAGAGGGATCTACCAAGAATCCCTGTTTACACACAATATGGCCTAATAACACTCCAAATGGTGAGAAGAATATGCACTTCTTCAGATTTAAAGAAATTTGACACTGCCTTCATTTATCCAACATTAGCCTTAGACATTCAATATGATTTTTCAACAAACTAAACATAGTCCAGTCATCAAAATAGGCTTCTTAAAATTTATACATAAATTCTTTGAATGCTTCGACCACCACCTTGGAAAAGATGGTTCGGGCATTCTTCAATCCGAATGGCATCACTGTATATTGGTATGATCCCGATTCTATGGAACATGTGGTCTTGTGGCAGTCCTCCTTGGCAATCCGGATCTGATGGTATCCGGAAAATCCATCTGTAAAAGAATATACCTCCTAGCCTCCTACGTTGTCTAATACTTTGTCAATGAATGGTGTAGGGAAAGGGTCATGAAGACAGACATCATTCAGTTTCATGAGGTCTACACATATCCTGATTTCACCTGTCTTCTTGTCTTGTACCACCATAGGTCTGATACACTCTGATTCTTCAACATGTTCAATAATCCCTGCTTCCAGCATTCCATCGAGCTCAATCTTTACTTTTCCCTTGTATTTCGGGTTCAATCTATAGGGTCTTTACTTGATTGTCTTCGCATTTGGTTTCAAAGGTATCCTCATCTCTCCCATAGGTCCTTTGATTCCCTTCATACCAGTGAACTTGGTTAGAAACAAGTCTTGATATTCATGCAATAGCTCTGTAATTTTGTCAATGGTAGCAGCATCCCAATAATCTCCGACATTGGCAAGATTCAGTATCTCCTCGGTTCCAATATTGACCTTTTTAATCTTGATTGGCTGACCAATAAATGGTATCTCATCTCCTAGTCCTTCCACATCTCTTTGTCCTTCTGTTTGAGTGATGTGTATCTTCCTAGGATCATCATCGTCATCGATATTGATGTTGTCACAGCCCTACAATTTCTGAAGAGGCACAGTCCATTTGTCCTCTTCTTGTTCCATAGGGGGGCTAGATGCATCTTCGAATACTTTCTGACTCAAAATATGTAATGCTTGGTCTACTGAAGGGTATTCAATCTCAAATAGAAAGGTGGTGATAAAATTCTGAATCATACCTTCCCAATCTGTAGTGACAAGGCGCAACTCCGCTTGAAGGTACCAGTTGATAGGTGTGGTGTCCAATGTGTTGATGAATTTTTTCACCCATTTCTCTTGTGGAATATCACTCCAGGCTTCTTCACAGCTTCACACATGGTCCTTTGGGAAGCCTCAACCTGTGTACCTTACTTCACAGCTTTCTACTTGGGCTGAGAACCGTGTTGTCATCAAGGTTCGACATTGTACCCAGTCTGTAATATTTCTTTTGTGCATCCCCCACCATCTTGTTGGTGTAGCTTTCAGGGCCTCATCCATTGCCAACAGTCTTTGTTGTGTTGGTACACTTGCTTCAAATTCCAAAAAGAAGGTATCTAATGGATTCAAACCATCAAACATGGGTAAGTTGCTCACCGTTGTACCAATCCAACAAAATTTTCTGGTCAGCCTGGCACACCTTCTTGTGGATACTTCATACATATGATTTTTCCAATTTTCCAATGATTCTTATGAGTTTGATGAGCATACATTGTCAATTCGCCAACTGATATTCCCATCAACCCTAGGATTAATGTAATCATGTTGCCTAGCTGTCAGTTTGTAAATATTCTCCAATTCATATGTGTGGTCTTCTTCTCTGATGGGTTCTGTGTATCTCTAACCTTAATCTGGATCTAAAGGTGCGATGAACCTTAGGCCGTTTCCTTCAAATGACATATGTCTCTTTTTCAAATAGAAAACAATAGAGTTGTTGAAGGCCCAATCAATTCCTAACAACATCGGGTAAGGGCAGTTATCATCAACAATTTCAATGACCTCAAAATCTGCAAAGGTCCTCACTCCGTCGATGTCCACAGGGACATGATCTAGTCATCCAAATGGGTTGACATCTTGCTGATTGGCCATGTGAATCCTGATAGGGGAATAGATCATCTTGGGTTTTCCCATCAGTTCCCAAGTTTGCTTTGTTATGACATTGACCTCCGACCCTAAGTCGAGGACCACATATTCTATGTCATACTCTCATATCTAATCATTCAAGTGTAACTCTTTGTCCGTCCTTCTCCTTTTCCCAATTTGGTGTATTTCCCTATTCAACAAGGGGTCTATCTTTCCTAGATCATATTGCTTGATTAAATTCTAAAGTTCCCTTACAACGTTTTCATCCTGGATTAGCTTAATACAAGTATATAGAAATTCCATGAGTTTGCTTTCCTCTTTTCCCTCTCTCGGTGAAGCAGACTGATCGAATACTAGTGGAATTCCATATTCTTTTACTTCTGACCATGTTCTTTATGATGAGACTTGATATCTTCTAAATTATTTCCTTGCATATTCAAATGTTCGTCTTTCTTTCTTGGCATCAAAAGTTTGAGTCTTCTCTGCAGCTTTTCTGACTTCTGAGTCTTCTGTAGTCTTTCCCTGGGTCACTCTATCTTTTCCTATAACAACGCCTCCTCGAGTAATAACAATGGCTCTAGGGTATTCTCCATGAGGTTCAACATATTTCAACTGCACTTGTGGGTTCTGCTGAGGTCCTCATCTTTCTTGAAGCTTAGCCAACAGCATAGGGAAATCTTCTATAACATGCTCAAAAGAATTGCAATAATTGCAAGTAGTACAAGGGTTTTGGCAATCCCTTGCTATATGTCCTGGCTGTGCGCAGTTATAACAAATTATCTGTCCTCGGCCTCGTCCCATTCCTCGTCCTCGTCCTCGTCCTCCGTATCCACCACGAGGATTGGAGTATCCTCTTCCTGGGGAGTTGTACTATGTAGTGTTTCCTTCTTGCTGTACTTTTCCTTGGATCTTGTATACATCTCTTGACCTTTCATGCATGAGGTCATAGGCCCTACAATCTCTATCATCATGCCCTACTGACTTACAGAAGGTGCAATATAGGTTTTCAAGTGTCTGAACATACTTCTGCATATAATATCACTCACCATGGCGATATTGGTTTCTGCATACTTCGCACCAAGGCAATGTGACTTGATTCAAGGGGCTTGGAGCTCCTGAGGCCAAATATTCATGAAATACACGGCAATGTTCCTTATCATGGCCCTCTGATCTGCATATGACACACCAGATGTCTTCTCTTTTGTCATTTCCCTCATCCTTTTTTATGTCTTCAACCTGTAAAGACAAACTGGTCAGCTGGCTCAAGATCTAGCTCATACCTGAGTTGGATTCTCCCATAGGGGTTGATTCAATATTCATGGAGATCTCCAGCACCTCAGACTGCGAAGGAATTTTTTATTGCATCAGAGGAACTATGATGTGTGGTAATAGCGCAATGATGAACCATTCTTTATTCTGTTCATCTGGGATCTTAAAAGTTAATCGGCCTGTTAAGGTCTTGAATCTCTGATCGAATTCCCTGACAAGTTCGACAACCTTCTGTGTGATCTCCCTCAGCTCTGTAATACATTGTGACTCTGATTTGGGTTTCTTGAATTTTGAAATGATCCTGTTCTTGATCTCATTCAATGGTTGGGTTTTTGCAAGTCCTTGGACAAGCTTCATGTACCAACTCAGTGAGAGATCTCTAAGAGTAGTGCTGAACTGGGTTCTTTTGATGACCTTATCAGTGACATTCTTAATAATCCACACAGATTCGCACAGGGACCAGTGTTGATCTGGGTCTTCATACCCATCCCCTCTAAAGATAGGGAACCTCATCTCATCCTCCATAGAGCTACCTGGGTTTCCTGTCTGAGTAGATGCTGAAATGATAATAGTAACACTCTAAGGACTCTGATGAATCTGATTACCTAGTGTTGTTGAAACAACAGGAGGGTTAATGATACTTACTTCAACAATATGCGTAGTTCCTAATTTTTCTGGCTTGTCCTGGCGAAGTTCTTCAGTTTCTCCTTCCTTTGGTGTAGAGGGTTCTGGATGTTCTTCGTCTGTTAGATTTGTCTCTTCCCCACTGTATAAACCTTCTTCTCTGTAGTTTTTCTTGAACATGTTCTCAAGGTGAACCCCTCTAAACACTCTCCCACTGCGTGTATGTCCATCTTCTATGTCGCTGTCACTGTCTGAATTTTTGAACATTATCTTTTCTGGCTTCAACCAATCTACTGTATATTTAGAATGTTCTTCTCATGCAAGAACATCTTGATTCTTAACTTCAGAAAATGAAAAAATTTCCCTCTGGGTCCTTTGAAAAAGTATCTCTCGGCTTGGCTATACGATTCTACTCTGTCAATATCAAATTCGGTAATATACCCTCCAATGGTACTATCAAACCAATGATCTACTGCTCTAGATACAGTGTTGTCAACTCTTTTAAACCTCTGGATCAACATCGGCGTCCAAACCACAGGGGGTCTAGATCTAATCTTGAACTGGGTATCAACTAACCTATCCAACCACTCAAACAACTCCTGATGGATTCCTCCAAAGAAGATCTCGTGGATGTCGGTGAAAATGTATCTTTGTAGCCAATCTTCAATACTCAGCTTAGGGTTCTTCTTTTGGGCTTCATTGAAGTCCCTCTCTTGATATTCTATCCACTTTTTAATCTTTGTCTTTGATGGGAACCACCTTGACATTCCCTCACGAATAATCTTGTCCCGACAACGAAACCATTTGTTGGCACAGGGTAAGACCCAAGGTTCACTCCAAGAGCGCACCAACAAGCCCTAACTACTGTCCCTTTCGACAACACCTGCGAAGAAGATGCAGTCTCACCTGAAGTAGCTATGGATGGGTTGAAGGATAGAGATGTATACAACCAGGGGAATATCAAGTGGATCTTGATGCAATACAACGCAGTATACCTAGCTCACTTATCACTAAAATCTAATCCACATTCTATAGATATGATCTAATACAATAATGCAATAACAGTATATCAAAGACAAAGATAAAGCATCAATCATACACACATAACACTAGGTATAAGTGGTTCACCCTCTCTCTAGGGCTACGTCCACAAAACTGTGCTTATGATATATTAAGGTAAAGCTTACAGTTCTTGTTTGCGCTCTCTGATAGCATATCTTCTTATTCTTCTCTATTTCTCTCCCCCTCCTGCGCACCCAGCTGCATGACTTGATCTTTGCACCCAACTGAAGATATTACAATGCCAGAAGGATATTACTCTCAACCCTTCCCTCTCTCACAATACAATATTCTCTCAATGAACAACAATCAATAACAATGCTCAACAACAATACCGACTTCTACCAACCCGACCCAGGTCCTCTTGACCTTGATTTATACATTACAATTCTTCATCGACGGCCTTAGGCTGAAACCTAGGTGCCAAAACCCTAAATACCAAAACCCTAGGTCAACTTGGCTTGCTTTTCCTGGGCTTCGAAAACCTGGCTTTCCTTTCTTCCTGTGCGGTGCTAGTGATAGATTTTTCCACTTGATGAGATGTCCTCGATCCATATAACTTTATTTTATGTCATCTATATTCTCCTCATCCAATGGCTAGCTTTCTTGGGCTTCGCTCCTTCTTTTCTTTTCTTTTGCTTACTTCGACCTAATAACAGTCACTGTGTCTCCCGCGAAGTTCACATTTTACCTCTTCTTCCTTGATCTTCGCTTGATTCCATACCTAAGGGACAATAAGCACCACATGGTATGTTTTTATTGTAGGTGTAACATCAATAAGTTGGATTTTGAAATTGTAAAAGGTTGTTGCACTTTCAACAATAGAGGTAGAGTATGTTGTTGTTGTAGAGGCTAGTAAAGAGATGATTTGGTTACAGAATTTTATGGAGGAATTGGGAAAGAAACAAGAGAATAAAAATTTGTACTGTGACAACGAGAGTGCTAGTCATCTTGCAAAGAACTCAACCTTCCATTTGAGGACTAAGCATATACAACTCAGGTACCATTTGATACGATCCTTCTTGGAAGATGGACATTTGAAGTTGGAAAAGATACACACTAGCCAAAATACTGCAAACATGTTAACAAAGGGAGTAACCATTGAGAAACTGAGTTCATGCTTAGTATCAGTTGTTCTTCAAGAATGAAGGTGAAGATGATAAATTTTCCAAGTACAAGGTGGAGTATAGTCCAACAGGTACAACAACAGTGGAGTTGTTTTGATCAGTCTCCAAGTGGGAGATTGTTGGTTGTGGAGCCTGATTATCTTCTTGTTTCATATGTATTTTCTTTTAGATGTGTTTATACCCCATGAATACTGTACACCCTGATATACTATACACCCCTCCACCCCGGGGCTCATCCCCTCGGCTAGGGAGTTCGGGGGAAAGCGGGCCCCCGAAGGAAAAATTGCCCTGTAAATGTATATTGTAATTTCATAGTAAATCTAGACTGTTCATTATAAGATCACGGATCTGACGGTAAAAGTTATGTTAGGGTTTTTTTCTTGAGAAGGAAACCCTCTTCTATGAAATAATTGTATTACATTTGTGTATCATTGTGAATATTGTATTATGAGAGAGGATATTGTGAGAGAAAGAAGAGAAAGTTACAACGGGTGTGTTGTAGGTTGTATCCCTTCATTTGCTGGATAATAAAAAGGAAGGACCTAGAAATTTCTCTAGTGGACATAGCCCACACTAGGTGAACCACATATATCTATGTCTCTATTGTATTGTGTATCTTCTGTGTTTTATTTCAATATTTATTTTTGTTTTATTGCACCGCGATCCTATTTTTCTAATAGAATGATAAACACTCAACCAAACAAAATATCACAACACTCGGCCCTCCCTTTCCAATAAATGGCCATACAATCCATTGGGGGCTAGAAAACACCATCCAACAAGTTAAAATGTAATGGAGAAATATAGTTTGTGGGTGAGTGGAAATCGACCAACAGGACACAAAACATTCTATGGGTGGATTTAGTTTCTCAATTATGGAGAAAAATGACTAAGGATGAATTTAAATTCCTAGAGAGATAGAAATTCACCCAGGAAGAAGTAAATTCATCATGGGAGATAAAAATTCACCTAGGGAGATATAATTATGATACATCAAGTGTAGAATTCTCCCATTAATAAAATTCGACCCAAAGGAAGGTAAGTTATGTTGTGGCATTTAATTTCAACAAATAGAGAAAAAATTCAAGCACCAACCTTTAACAAAGTCATACAACCATTAACACAGTGATAAAACTCACCATTAACACAAATTTTACATTGGAAAACAAACATTTAATGGGAATTTCATTAATCTTATGAGATAAATACATAGGGGTGTTCTATACATAGATGTGTATGATTAATCATGGAAAACAAATTTCATATTTCCATGGCTCAGAGGCACCTTCTCTCATCATGGAAAAACTCCTTAACTCCTTAATCCATCGATCTCCAAGCAGGTTGGGCTCTTCGAGCTCACATTTATCCTACTGTATTTCCCATTTCTCCTTGCTTCCCCCTTCTTCACTAAAAAAATCATTTTTAATAGGATGCCTTTGGAAGGACAACCATCACATTGGTTTGTTTCCCCTTCCCATTTTTCCAAAAAGACAAAAATAAATTAGAAAACAATTACAAGCTTATTACAACTTTACAAAATATTTTATGCAAGGATCCATTTCGGATCACACCTCCCCACTTTCAAGATTTTCGTCCCCAAAATATTTTACTTCCTTTAATATTCTTATCCGATCATCAAGTAGACTTTGGAAAATCTCCAAGAAAGGGTGCCTCCACTATAGGATAGAATATAAGAGTTGAATTGGAGCTACCTTTGGCATAGGCCTGTTATCCATTTCATAGATAAAAATGACATTCACTGCTGCAATAGGTTGTTCGACAAAAAATTCTCCTTGGGTTACAAGTGCAAGAAAATTATCTTTACCCTTGACCTTGACTCTCCAATATTTGTTCTTGGTTGTTTGATTCTTGAGATGGAGTTCTATGTAAATCCTCCAACATTTAGATTCCCAATGTCTAGTTAATTTGTAGTACTCACAATAGTTCCTGCATGGGATTCTTGTCCATCTAGAGTGCCAACAATCACTAGCCTTATTACCCATTTTCTTGCAAAAGAAACAAACTATGCCATACTTCTTCGGTTTTTTATGATTCTTGCTAGCTTGGTTCCCCAAGACTTGGAGCAAATATGGATAGTATAATCATATTTTTGTTATCATCTTCCAAGATTCTACAAGAATATTTGAGTGGCTTGTTGCACATGGCTTATTTTCAAGTTCCTCTTTCCTTGATGAAAGTGGTTTGAGTTTCACTTGTGCTAGATTCTTGTTCATTGAATCCAAACTATTCTTTGTTGGGCCTCTGTTGAGATACAATGGGGATCAAAATCCCCTATCTGTCCTTTCCTAACCCTTGGAAATCATAGCCCATTTTACTCGTGATATTGAAACTAATTCCTCTAGTGTGCTTCTCAAAGTCACAAAAGGTTTCTTGAGAAAGGGTCTTAGAAGGTGAGTTTAACATGCTTG